>AUXJ01001057.1:0-19964 GCA_000482205.1 Herpetomonas muscarum
GATTCATTGCAAGATGTGTGGAAGGGAACTTGAGGCACGGCATAGCATATTCGGCATACGTCCATGTGTGTCTGTTGTGTGAGCGTCCGCCGTGACCCTCTCGTGTTGCTGCGATGGCATCCCTCTTCTTCATTATCACCCTGCAGATACGCCAGCATGATGAACATTAGGCCGCAAGCTGCCTAACGATAGCCCTGGTGTTCCGGCATTATCTGCCCATTCCTCACAGGTATATCAACAACCCTCAAAGAACACTATAAACGTCAAAATGCGTCGCATAACTATGCTGGGGCGCAAGAAAACCTCCCCTTCTTCTCTCCCTTCTCTGGGTTCCCACGAAGACCTCTCACGTGCGTCTCCGCTGCATGAAAACGAACACTTGTGTTCGAAGCACCGCATTCCCCCCTCCTCGTCGCACTAAACGCCGCCATTCGCTTCCTCCCATACATCCCATGACACATAGTCCTCCACCGCTTACTTCTTACTTTTTTACGCACTAGCTACCATTGTTTTTCTGTCATTACTCCTGCTTTGTGTTCTTTCTTCCCCTCTCCCCCCCCCCCCTTTCTCTCTCCAATTTCTGTAGTCGTTGCACCGACTGCTCCTGCCAGCATCGCTCCTTATCGCCTGTAGCAGGATCCACCCCCTCTTCCCCTACGTGCATCGCCCCAACACCTCAAACTTACACACCCCTTTGCGCTAATCGAAGACCAGCCGGTGCAGGGACTTAAGAAAACATTGTCTTTGCGTCCTCTGCTCTACCTGTGGTGCCACACTATCAGTAAAAGATACAGCCACTGTGTCCTGTCGGCAAGGAAATTTTCAAATTACTCCTGTTTAGGTTTCTGTAGACGCACAGCGCTTCTACGGTTACCCACGGCTCACTTTCCCAAATCTCCAACATTTATATCTGCAATCGAGTAAGGTCCATTAAAGCTATCCCACACACGACCCCTTCGTACACGGAGAGATTAGCTAACTTCCAGTTTCACCACCAACTTCCCGATACATAAACAAGCTTTTTTTCTTGCTCCTACAGGCACCTCATCCTGCCTTGACTTCGATACTTCTCAACCAGTGGAGAACGCAGAATGATGGAGCCCAACGCCCGTGATACCACCCAGATCGTGCCCTGCGCTGAGCAGAACCGCGCCAAGTCGCTCATCGGCGGCAGCGCTGAGGCACGCAAGAAGCTCTACGATCACAGCATTGAGCACAATGACCAGTTCTGGGCGGAGATTGCTCGCCGCGACTTCTACTGGAAGCAGTACTGGCCGGATGACAACCAGGTGAAGAGCTTCAATTTTGACAAGTCCAAGGGCCCCGTGTTCATGAAGTGGTTCGAGGGCGCCATCACGAATGTCTGCTACAACGCGCTCGACCGCCACCTCCCAGAGCACAAGGACCGCGTCTGCTTCCACTGGGAGGCTAACGACCCGAACAACACCAAGACCGTGACGTACGGGCAGATGTTCACCGAGGTCGTGACGATCGCCAACATCCTGAAGACGCAGTACAACATCAAGAAGGGCGACCGCGTGGCGGTGTACCTGCCCATGATCCCCTTCGCCGCGGCCGTCATGCTCGCCTGCGCCCGTATCGGTGCTGTCGTGACGGTTGTTTTTGGTGGCTTCTCCGCCCACGCCCTCAGCTCCCGCATGTCCGATGCGGATGTGAAGCTTCTCGTCACAGCCGATGCGTCCGCTCGTGCTTCTAAGCCCATTCTGCTGAAGAAGATCGCCGACGAGGCGATGGAAATGTGCGCCGATGAGGGCCACAACATTCCCTGCCTCGTGTTTGAGAACCATGAGCGCCAGCACTGCACCATGACCGAGGGCCGCGACACGTGGTTCACCGATGCCGCCGCGAAGCTCACGGAGGCGGAGAAGACGGACTGCCCCGTTGAGTGGATGGCGGCTGAGGACCCCCTCTTCATGCTCTACACCTCCGGCAGCACCGGCAAGCCCAAGGCCCTCCTCCACACCACTGCTGGCTACATGGTGTACGCCTCGACCACCTTCAAGTACGTCTTTGATTACCACCCCGACGACATCTTCTTCTGCACGGCGGACATTGGCTGGATTACCGGCCACAGCTATGTCGTCTACGGTCCGCTTATCAACTGCGCCACCTGCGTGCTGTTTGAGGGCATGCCGTCCTTCCCCACCCCGTCCCGCTGGTGGGAGCTCGTCGAGAAGTACAAGGTGACGCTCTTCTACACCGCCCCGACCGCCATCCGCGCCCTGATGCAGTCCGGCGACGAGTACGTCAAGAAGTGCGACCGCAGCAGCCTCCGCGTGCTCGGCTCCGTCGGCGAGCCCATCAACGTGGAGGCGTGGAAGTGGTACCACGACATTGTCGGCGATGGCAAGGTTGACATTGTCGACACGTGGTGGCAGACCGAGACGGGCGGCCACATGATCACCAACCTCCCCGGGTGCGCCCCGCAGAAGCCCGGCAGCGCGAGCTTCCCCTTCTTTGGCATCCTGCCCGTCATCCTCGACCCGGCAACGCTCGTGGAGAAGCCCGGTGAGGCGGAGGGTCTCCTCGCCATCAAGAGCCCGTGGCCCGGTCTCGCCCGCACGATCGTCGGTGACCACGCGCGCTACGAGCAGGTCTACTTCCATGCGGATGGCTATTACATGACCGGCGACGGCGCGAAGCGCGACAGCGACGGCTACATTTGGATCACCGGCCGCGTCGACGACGTCCTCAACGTCAGCGGCCACCGCATCGGCACGAGCGAGGTCGAGGACGCCGTGAACACGCACGAGGCTGTGGTGGAGTCCGCGATTGTTGGCGTGCCGCACGACATCAAGGGTGAGGGCATCTACGTCTACGTCACCTTCCACGAGAAGACCGTGGTGACGAAGGAGCTCCTCAACGAGGTCAAGATGACCATCCGCTCCATCATTGGCCCCCTTGCGACCCCCGACCACGTTCACCCCGCCCAGAACGGTCTGCCCAAGACCCGCTCCGGCAAGATTGTCCGCCGCATCCTCCGCAAGATCGCCGCCGGCGACGTCAGCCAGCTTGGTGACACGTCCACGCTCGCCGACCCCGCCGTCATTGACCAGCTGCTTGCCAGCAAGGCGCAGTGGGTGAACCACGCCTGAGAAGGAAAAGAGGGAAAAATCAACCTCATGAGAGTCAAGGTGCGGCCTGGATCGAACCCGAGCCCCTGATTTGGGGCACGTTCAGTTGGCGACGCAGGGGCGCGCACCGCCCCCCCCCCCCCCCTCCAAATACTGCTTAAGCCCTGCTGACTATAGTTGTCGTGGTGGACACCTGGAAAGCACGGTGGATGTACACGCATGCGCAGTCGTCAATGGCGACAAGGATACTGTCCTGGAATGCAGTCCTCTGACCCTCTTTGAGATGAAAAAACAGGAAGAAGAAAACAATAAATGGTATGCCGGACCGCATGGTACACTCCCAGGAGTCAGAGTGAGTTCCCTACTCACCGCCGACATGTCGCTCTCAATCTCTCTATCTCGATATATATATATATATACATACAGCCATGTCCCCTTCCATGCGCATAAGCGTTTACTGACATATTCTTTTTTTTCATTTAAATAATAACTAATGTGTCTTACGACTGCCGAGCCCTTTCTGTTGTTACTTGCTGTTCCCACTTACGAGAGCGCAGCAGCGGTCGGAAATAACTTTTCTTTTTACTGATTTCCTTCGTCTTTACCATCTTCGTTGTTTTCCTACCTACGTACCTCTTTTCAGCTCTCTTTTTTTAAAGGCTTTTTCGTCTTAATCCTGCGCGATCCCGTTCCTCCTGTTGTGTTGGCGGCTCGGCCCAGCTACTGGGACTGTCGGTGGGTGTGTGGATATGTGTGTGCGTGTGTGTGTCCCTACAAACATACTGCTCAAATGTAACACATGACTCACTATTTCAGTCTTTTGTTTTTTGGTTTGTCGCCGCTCTCATGTTGACCCGCTGGAGCACAGGGAAGGGATGGCAACGCCCAGAGCGTGAGGATTCAAGTCGAACCTAGCTGTTGTAATTGTTGTTGGTGTTTTTCTTTTATGCCCCCATCGTAATTTCGATGGCCGAAGGCACTCGAGCCCCAGACTCAACCCCTTACGATCGACGATAACGACAACACATGCACACACCTTCCCCTCCCCTTCCCGCAGACACACCACGGCACGCTACAGCACCTGCAACCACACCAATCAGCAGCCATCTGCTCGGAATTTGACGAGAAGGAGGCACGTGGTGAAAAACAGATACAGTCCACGCGTGTGTGTGTCTTATTTGGGAAGGGATTTGTTATCTCTACCACCGCACGGCTTTGGTCAGAGTGGGTTGCACTCATTCCCGACCCTGCGACGCTTACATGCTATTCTCTCCCTCTGTCTCACCATTTTAGTCTTCGGACATGTATTTTCGCGCATACTTTGTGTGTTTGTCGGTCGCACGCCTCCCACTCTCTCTTCTTCCCACGCGGAGATCAGTAAAACTGATTCCCCCCTCTCTGTTTGTTGAGGGTAAATTCTGCTGTTGCCTCCTTTTTTTTCTCCTGTTATGTTCCTAATATTTCATTTTCGCTCTTTGCTATCACGTGCTTTTCTGTTCCTGACGATGCCCTCCCCCCCCCCCCAACCTCCCACAACCCCCAACCCCTTCCCTGTACGGGTAATCGATCCACAGTTCGGTGTCACTGTGTGGATGTGTTCATTGAGTTCTCCTTGTTTCCCTCTACCATTATCACCTCCGCATTATTGAATTGTTACTGTTTTAGCCCTCTCACTATATCCCACTCTCTCCCCCGATCTGTTGTCAATCATACCCGTTTTCCTTACAACCTCCTGTTTCCGAAAAAAGTATTTGCTCCATTTTACGACCAGCGTGTACATCTTTATTTATATGTACTACCCTTGATAAAGAGAGAAATAAAAAAACCCTCTTACCATGTTGAGTGGGCGGATATTTGCAGGTGTGATGGATGCGTTGTCACAGCAACGGGCTACAAGTATCCCGAGTGGGGGAATGGTCGGTGCTTTACGGGGATGTATCTGCTCTTGTTTACTGAGGGATATTTGACAGACATTCTTCTGCACCCCATGAGAAAAAATGCGGGCAGACACATTATCGATCTGCGTGGTATCCAAGCTGATGTTGCCAGAACTCCTTCTCTCTCTCCTCTTTCACTGTCAAAGAGAACGGACCTCAATATATATATTATATATATATTTTTTTTGAAGCGAAAACTGGACCCCAGTCCAACTTAGTCATACGATGTACGTTGCCGAGGAGGAAGACACGGGGGTACCGCTGCGTGCTCTCGCGGAGCATTTTTCTCTGTCGGAGGTGGACGTCGCCGAGGCGTACGAGGCGTTTGAGTCCTACCGTCTGGAGGGGCTCAGCGCCGGCGACCCGCCTGCCGTTTCACCCACCATTGGGGAACAGGCGGCTTCCTCTGGTACCGGTGTAGTGCGACGCCCCCGTGAGGGACTGCTGGGCGTTGAGGGGCTTCGGCTGTTCCTCGCCGACGCAGGCGCGACGCAGACCCGGATGGAGGTGGAGGAAATGATCGAGAAGCTTAGTTCCACGCCCAAGGAGGTTCGGCAGCTGCAGGCGTGGGAGAGGGAGCAGGCGTGGCTCGCTGCCGTTGCGGGAGAAGACGCCAACGAGCAGGACGATGGCGCCCCTGCCACCGGCAAGCACGCTCACGCGGAGGTTCCGCCCAGCGGCCCTCTTGGGAGGATGTCCCTGCGCCGGGACGTCCTTGGGAGTCCGTCGAGTAGGAGCAGTGGAGACGGCAGCCCCCTCCATCCCGACGGGTGCACGTCAGGCACGGGGGGCATATCCTTCCCCGTGTTTCTCTTCCTCCTGCAGAAGGCCAACATTGGCGGCGCAGAGGACGGGCCGCTCCACGAGCAGCAGGAGGCCGAACACGAGGGCGTGTTCCACTTGCTGGACTGCGACGGGGATGGTGTGATTAGCGAGAAGGACGTCCGCACGGCGCTCGCCCGCCTTTTCATGGACGGCGGCGATGGTGCCGCCCTCGACCCGCGGCTCTCTCCGCTGGCCACAAACACAGACCTGATTCAGCTCGCCGCCATGCACCCTGTTGAGCTCCGTGCTGCCCTTGACCAAATGGATGTGAACGGCGACGGGGTGGTCTCATTGGAGGACTTTTTGGTGGTGCGGCAGTCTTCATCGGCGTCGTAGTATCAGTGAGGAGGCCTCCGGAGAATATCCCCTCTACGTCGTGTTCCGTCTCAGTTGTACGAGACGTCGATCCCCTTCTTGGCTCGTCATGTTCCTTGTATTGTATCCCCCCCAGTTATGGAAGCTTGCTGCCACCCACACTTGCTGTGGTCGCTCCACTGTGACATCATAGGGTCTGAGCGCTCATTGATTGAAGACATGCATATGTAAATTAGGAGTCGGCTTTCGTCCTATTTGTTGGCGCACATTGTTTTCTTTTCCTCCCGTTGCATCCCCTTCCTACTGCCCGAATCAGAAGGGGGGGGGACGCACGGTGCCAGCAGTGGAAGCAGTACTCACACGAAACAGAAGAAAAAATGAAACAGTATAAAACAGTTACGGAGTAATGAAAAAATTCCTAGGATGAGTAGTAGTGCTCAACCGTCATATGGATGTGTACACTAACAGGTATTATGAACTCTGTAGAGCTTGTATTTACCACATCACACCTGAGGAGGCCGTCCCCGTTCGCGTTACCTCCTGCTGTCCAACGATCACCTGAATCGTCTACACACACACACTAGCGCGATACCAAAATGCCGTCTTATCCCCACACCCCCTCTCTGCAAATTTTACCTAAAGAACAGCTACGTCCACCTCATTGACTATCTGTCCCGTTACTGTCACTGCGAGGCCCAGTAACACATCACACACATCATACACTGCAACGCCGCTGCAAGGAAATAGCAGCAGTACGACAAGGAGCAGAGCACACACACACGCCGGAGTAAAGTAACGCTATCTAGAACTTCCCAGAGTCGGTAGAAAACATGGGTGTTCCTTTGCTACTGACGTGGCTGCGGAAGAGCTTTGGGCGGTGCTTCTTCCCTGCCGAGGGCGAGCTCTCCAAGGATATCCGCGGCAATGTGGACAACCTATATATTGATCTGAACTCGCTGCTGTACCAATCCTCCACGATCCTCTCCGTCGGGCACGGACAATACCGGTCCGTTGAAGAGGTCGAGGACGCCGTCTTGCGCAAGCTGTACGACCTCCTCGACGACATTATCCTCAACCTCGTGCAGCCCCGCACGCTGGTGTACGTGGCCGTCGATGGGATTTCGCCGCTTGGTAAGATGTCTCAGCAGCGGTCGCGGCGCCAGCGGCAGAGCAACCGCCGCCCGCAGGCTCCACACGCGCGGCAGTATGGCCGCAATGACGACCACCACCGCGGCGCCGCGGCGACTGGGGTGAAGATGGAGAAGATGGATGCGCTGTGGGATAGCAACTGCATTACGGTAGGCACGCGCTTCATGGCCAAGGTCACGGAGGCCCTGCACGCCTACGCCGTGAGCCGCACCGAACGCATCAACACGCGGCGCATGCAGACCGCCGGGGGTGTCCCCTTCGCCCCGCTGGCGATCGTCATCGACGACGTGCTGCGGCCCGGCGAGGGTGAGAACAAGATCCTCGAGGTGATCCGCCGCTTCCGCGAGCAGCCCGACTACAACCCCAACCTCACGCACGCTGTGTGCAGCTCCGACACAGATGTTACGGTAAGCTCCCTACTCCTGCACGAGCCGAGAATGTTCGTGCTGCGGTACGAGCCACCCGTGGCGCTCGGGGGCAAGGATCCCAACTTTGCCAAGGCCCGCGCTGGCCCCTCACCACCCGGTGCCGTCGACAGCTGGCTTTCGACCTTTTTCAGCATCTACATGTTCAGGGAGGGGCTGCGCAAGCGGCTTGGTCTTTCTCCGCCAGAGGAGGTGATCGCAGACGACGACGCCGATGCGCCGGTCCCGCCACCTTCCTCTACGACGCCGTCCGCAGCTGCCGAGTCCTCCGCGGCGTTCGAGCGCGCACTGCATGACGTGGTTTTTGTGATGCTCCTCTTCGGTAATGACTTCCTGCCGACACTCGGGGGCAGCATCCAGGAGGGCACGCTTGACGACCTGCTGAGGCTGCTCTGCACCGACTTTGTCTCCCGTGGTCGCACCGTCGTCGACCCCGAGACGAACCACATCCAGTTCACCTCCGCATGCTACCTCCTCGACTGCCTGTCCGGCATCCGCGGCGGCGGTAGGGGGAACGCGAACGGCGTTCTTGCCATCCACGGTGGGGGCCGCGGCCGCGGGGGTGACGGTGGCGACGACTGGGGCTTCACCGAGGACACCGCCTTCCAGCAGCGGCAGCAGGAAAAGGAGAAGCGGCTGGAGCGGAAGTGCTACTGCTACTGGACGATGCTGCAGTGGGCGCTGCAGTACAGCGCCGGCATCGTCGATCACTGGGGCTGCTACTACCCCTTCTCCGACGCCCCGCCGCTCCACGCGCTGAAGAAGTACTGCGGCGTGCTCTCCTACGACGCGCTGGTGAAATACGTTGCGTGCCGCCACGCCGCCCGGCAGGCCGGCGAGGACGCCGAGGACCTCGAGATCCCGCAGGCGGCCGGCGACAGCAAGCCTGAGCGCGTCGCGAGCCGCCCAACGGACGCGATGGTGCAGCTGCTGGTGCTGACCCCACGGACGAGCGGCGCGCTGCTGCCGACGGTGTTCCGCCAGGCCTACGACGAGATTGCGCAGATGGTGAAGGCGCCCGTGGAGGAGCTTGACATTGCCTACGTGGAGAACTGGTGCGAGGAGAAGCGCCGGCTGCTGAGCGAGGAGGAGCAGACGCGCTTCAGCGCCTACCAGCTCTTCGCCAGCCCCGACGCGCTGGCGCCGGCCAAGGGGGCGACAACCTATGAGGGGGAGCGGCGGCTGCCGGCGAACGAGGCGACGTTCGTGGCGTACTGGGATCAGGCGTCCCTCTCCAAGGAGGTCATGGAGGTGGAGCGGGTGCGTCTGGAGAAGGAGCTGCAGCAGCAGAAGCGCCTTGCCGCCCGCGCGGCCGCGCCACCCCCGCCCACCCGAAACGTCGCCTCCTTCTTTGGCGCTCGGAAGGTGAAGGGGGCGGCGGCCGCGGCATTGCTGCAGGCGCCTGTCATGCCCCCACCGACGACCGACCCCGCCGAGGACTCGCCCGCCGACGGGGATGACAACAGCGACGACGCCGGCAAGGCGGGCGCCACCGGCGAGGCGCAGACGGCGGCTGCCGATCCGCAGCTCTCCGCCGACGTGGACTTTGTGACGAACCAGGCGAACAGCGTCTTCTACTACGCCGGCCGCACACGGGCGTACCTGCCGTCGGAGAACCTGGTGCGCGCGATGGGCTACCTCGACGGTTCCCGCTTCGTCATTGGCATCGGTGGCGGCGTCGCCAGCACCATCACCGCTACGCAGCTGTCGAGGAGCACCGTCAGCCACGAGGTGCGCCTGCGCTGGGGGGTGGCGGTGCCGGCGCCCGCCGCGGCGGTTGGCGTGGAGGGCCTGCCCGCGCCATCGCCGGCAGCGGCACGCACGGGGCTGCTGGATCGGTACACGCCGCCAAGTGGAGACCGCGACGGCGTGTCGGTGACAGACATGGTCGCGGCGAAGCGGATGGCCGAGGACGCTGCGGCTGGACAGGACCCGTGGAAGGAGATGGCTGCGAAGCGGCCCCGCGCGGAGGGAGGCCGTTGAGTTCCTCCTTTCCTCCTCCTCCTCTTCTCCGGCTATGTCCGTTCGTGCAAAAGCACTTTACACACCACGAGACACCCTTAAGATAAACAAAAAGAAACAAAAAACGTAATAATGAACTGCAACGGTGAATCAGGACGAAACGGGGCACCGTTATGTGTGCATGTTCCTCACTCAAAAGGTATTAATCCGAGAAGGACTCTCAGACTACACTAAACGACAGAGCATAGCGGACGGCATCGTCAAATGGGCGTGCCACGCCGGAGTGGGTACTGTGTACTAGCACACCCATTCCCTCACACGAGGACCCATCTCTGACTGGGACCGACTGTCCCACACATGCACTCTTCAACCCCTCTCTCCACCTCCTATGTATTGCCCTTCTCCTATTACATTTTCTATATACTCCCCCCCCCCCTTACCGGCCATGTGGAACAGCCACCCACCTCTTTTTATACATACAAAACATCAGTATTTTCCACGCGAACAATCACACGGTTGTACCGAATGGTAAATATATTTATTATCGATAAATCATAGCCAAACCATAGCCAAACAACGCATCAGCTGCTTCAATACCATCATTAGTAAGATCATTACCACCTTTTCTTGTTTTTTTTTCTCTCCCTATTCCAGATCATTTTTTTATATCTGTCTCCTCAATACCCCACGCACGGACGGCCACTCCTCTTTCACACGCGCACATACGTATCTAAAAAACCTACGAATTACTCTTCTCAGGCACACATATACGCTCTAGTTGCACTGTGTCTAACGTCTTCCTTTCCCTTTCGCTCTGTCGCTCTCTGCATTCTGTTTCTTTTTCTTTTCCTATTGCCGCATTTCCCTGCCAACTGACCGTTTCCTCCGTGTACCTTGTTTCTACTGGGTAGAGCCTACATTTCTTGGACCAGCACTCAGACCGAAAAGATGGCCCACTTAGCCCACCGCACGTACCGGCCGAAGCCCTCGAGCCGCATCCTCTTTGGCGACAAGGCCGTGCAGGCGACGACCTCGCCTGCCCACCTCGTGTTCATGCATGGCCTCCTAGGCAGCAATCTTAATTTTTCCTCACTTTGCACGTCCATGGCGGGGCTCGACTCGGACGCACGCCTCCTCGCCGAGGCCAAGATCGGCATCACGACCTACGAGGACATGCTCGTGCCGCGACTGTCGGCGCAGACGGCCCTTCGCGAAGCCATCACGCCGCGCGTGTACAACAACACCGCCTTTGACTGGCGCAGCCACGGCAACAGCGCTCACAACCCCGACATGAGCCTCAACGGCCTCTCCGAGGATATCTCCAGCTTTCTTGAAATCTACTCCACGCGGCTGCGGTATGAGCAGCTGCAGGCACCGAAAAAGGGCAACGGCGTCGAGTGCGAGCCAGTGGAGGGAGCCCCACCGGTGCTTCCGGTCACGAACCCGCTTGACGAGGCCGCCAGCGCGGGCAGCGAAGGGCCGCTGCCCATCATCCTTGTGGCACACAGCATGGGTGCGATGGCGATGATGCACTGGATGTGGCGCGAGCACATTAACATCTGGGCTCACAAAATCTTCCTCGGCGAAGACTCCCCGTACGCGGAGAGCAACGTCTTTCGCAACAAGCACTACAAGGTTGTCGGCGCTGTCGTCATTGACATGGCCCCTGCGCAGCGGCCGGCGTCGTTCAACGACACAATCCGCATCATTGACTTCCTGCCAAAGGTCCCGCTGCACCAGTTGAAGTCACCACAGGAGGTAGAACGGTGGCTCATGGAGAATGGGCCAAAGGACGTCTTCACAAAGCACAACATCTTCCAGATCCGGTATCAGCTCAGCAACATTGACTTCACAACTCCGGGTGCCCCACGCTGGCGCATTGGTCTCCGTGAAATCATTGAAGGACTGCACGAGATGCTGTGGGAGGAGGGCGGCATCGCGTGCATCCAGCAGGCGAGGGACGCCCTCATGGTCGCGAACCGGCGCCGTATCAAGGAGAAGAAGTACATTTGGGAGCGCCCCACCAAGTTCACGGCGTTCCCGACGTACTTTGTGTTCGGTGAGGAATCGCCGTACAACACCAGTGCGGCCCGGCTGAGCGTCTTCGAGCACTTTTACCAGCCCAACGTGGTGCAGCTGAACAAGGCCGACCACTTTATGTTTATGCGGCACAAGAGTACGTTTATGCACGTCCTGCGGAACTGCTGCTACGACGCGGAGGTGAAGGCGAAGATCGTGTAGGGAATGATAATGGAGGAAAAAGATATGAACCCTCTCGATGCCATTACAGCTTTGGGATCCAGTTCTAGAGGTCTAATCTTACTCTCTTTTTTTTCTGGTTCGCCTTTGCTTACTTTGCTTCTGTCTCTCCTTCTTTGTATCATGGCTTCCCTTCATCTCCTACTCCTTTGCTTACCTCATTTTTCATTGACACAGTCATCTTTCTTTTACTTTTTTTCTTCCTTTTTGGTGTATTTTCGATCTTCGGCGTCTCAAGTGGCGCTTATGAGGCAACAGGGAGCCATTCTGTGCACTCACTCACATTTACCTGTAAACACATCTACACACGTACTTGTGCCGCAGCTGTGCGACAGCGGGTGTCGATATTTACGCACCTGTCCTCACCATGTCTTTTTCTTGGTTCTACTGAGTATCTAGCCTGGCTGGGTTTTCCCTTTTTCCCTTTTTCTCTCTTTATAAAACGTAAAACAAACTTTGTTATCTATCTGTTCGCTTTGTTTTATATTTTCCCATTATATATATATTAGATGTGTTTCCTAACGACCATCCCCTAGCTCTTCTTATTGCTCCTCTGTGTGCAAGTGTCGGCAATGGTGCGCCCTCTTTCTTCGACCTCCCCTCCCCCTTTTGTTTATTAGTAGATGTCATTACTCATATCTACTGCACCTTTACAAATGCACACGACTCATACATTTATATATAAATGCCCTATTTTTTCCCCACCTCTTCACATGAGCTTCCCCTTCTGTCATTACCTCACCAGCCGCCCACTGAGGTCTATTGTCTATTGGCACTACTAAGCTATCGCCTGCGCTATGGGAACCTCGAGGCGCTATCGGAAACACCTCCTCCCATCCCTATCAATCACAAGGTCTCCGCTCTCATTTTCTGTATACCAGTTACACCTTTCCCCGATGCGTCTCCCCCTTCCCCTGTTCTCCACTGTGTTTGTTGCACTTTTTTTGTCGCGCCGCTGCCATGTGACCAGCACAAGCATGTTTAACACTGAAAACTGGCATTGGCGCTGACTGTGACTGTTTTACGCACCGTATCATCCCCCTCCTATTCTATATCTATATATTTCATCTATATATCTTCCACGCATGTCCACCCTCCTCCGTACCTCGCCCCCTCACGTCACCAGAAGAAGACGTTGTTGGAGTAAGTATGGTCTCGGGGACATACCCTAGCAAACGACCATGTTTCTCTGGATGGTGGGCAAGCTCTTTATGGCCCTTCACGCATGCCATCTTCGCCACCCTCTCCCAAACTCCCCTTCCATTCACTGACACACACGCACGCCTCGACGTAGACTGAGTGAGGTCAAAGTACCTCCTCACATTACAGATTCCAACCGCACCTACTACTAATTTCCTCCACGTACATACACAAATATCGCCTCCAGCAATGGGCCCTTTTGTATAGTAGACCCACGACATGGGCAACGACCAAAGCGCAGCAAACTCCATAGAATGGGAAGAGGGCGTACAAAATATTTCACCCTCTCCCCTTTCCGTACTGTGCACCCATCCACTCACGCACATGTGTGCATCTGGTATGCTATGTCAGCAGCCGTGCAGCGCGATGTAACTCTCGGATATTCGTTTCCTTTTACACACCTCCACCCCTCTCAATTTCTCTCTCATCGTATATTGACCCAATTAACTGCAAAACGCCCATGCACAGTTATCGTACTTCATAACAGCAGAAGTGAAGGTAACGTGAGTGTAGTAGGAAAAGGTCTGCTTGTGTTTCTTCTTTGCTGTTGACGTCACTCTTGCGTACACTAGACTGGAACTTACCATCAGTAGTTCTTGATACGTGAGTTGCTCTCCTCCCCCCCCCCCCCCCAACCCCTACACCAATAAGTTGTGTATTCGGGTCCCTTTATTATTACCACTGTTGTTTCCCTCTCTCAATTATATACATACACACGCAGAAGACGACACAGCCGCTGGACTCTAGAAGTCACTGAAAATGCCGCTGTACAACATCACCATCTGTCCCCTCAAGCTCAATGCGCACTTTTGCCGCCAGGGCTCTGTCTATGTCGTTCTCATGTCCCGCAAGGGCCTCGAGATTGCCACGGAGCCGTCAGTGTGCCGCGGCGGCAATGAGGTCATCTTCTCCGACGAGAGCGGCCTCAACCTTACCCGCACTTTTGAGCTGAGCTTCAACTCCCCGAAGGACCGCCGCAACCTCAGCTTTGGCATCTACGACTTCACCAACCGCAAGAACCCGGCGAAGCTGACCGGTTTCGAAATCCCACTCGCCGGTATGTGCAGTGTCCTCGCCAGCGAGAGTATGTGCGAGCGGAAAGGCATCTCGTTCCGCGTCGCCGGGCATCCGGGCCGCCTCGACGTCATCTTCCGCATGCACCCCGTCGGTACCCCAATCCCCACGCTCGCCCCAACGGCCTCGGCGAACCCCCGCACGACCTCCCCGGCGCCCCACGGCGGTGACAGCAGCGACAAGGGCAGCGCCAGCGGCACCCGCTCCACCCGCCTCCCCGTCCGGGCACTGCAGGCGCTCATTGACAACGATATCATTTCCTCTGATGTGGACGCTGTGGAGCTGGACGTTGACCTGGCAAGCGAGATCGCCGCCCGCGTGTCGATTCTCTTCCCCAGTGAGAAGGAAATGAAGGAGCGCATCCTCGCTCTGGAGCGGGAGATCGCGCAGCTAGAGTACGAAGCCCAGTACGCCCACACGGACAAGGTGGCGGCAGGTTCAGCGGCAGCGTCGGCGCTCGCTTCCGAGGTCAAGTTCTGGGAGGACAAGGCGAAGCAGATTGAGCAGAAGTCCGCACACGACGCCGGCATCGCGCCGATGACCGTCAGCGACGCCGACGCCAACCTGAACCCGCGCCAGAAGGCGATGATCGCGGAGGTGGAGGAGCAGATGGCACAGAAGCAGGGGCAGATGCGGCAGCTCGAGGCCATGCAACGCCACCGCGACGTCACGAAGGATGTGCTGAAGCTGCTGGACGATATTGAGCGCCTCCGCGCGACGCTGGTCGACCTGCGGAAGGGGGGCAACGGGCAGTCCGCGGCGAGGGGCGTGGATTATGACATTGCCAAGGATGGCGACCGCTGGGACAAGCTCGCGGCTAAGCTCTACGATGCGGAGGCCGGCACGGAGGAGATGCGCCAGAATATCCTCGCGTTGAACCGCCTGCAGTACGAACCCTACCCTGCCGGTGTCGAGACGGGCTTCCTGCACGAGATTCCTAAGCAGCTGGAGTTCATCACCGACAACAAGCGCGTGCCCAACAACTTGCCGCCGACACTCAACTCCTCGGGCGCACCCAAGCAGGGCCAGCAGCAGCAGCAGCAGCAGCCCGCCAAGGGTGGCGGGGGTGGTGGCACTGGCGACTTCCTCGATGACCTCTTCGGCGCCCCGCCGCCGGCGCAACCGCAGGCGCAGGCGCAGGCACCGGCGGCCCAAAACGCTGCAGAGGACCCCTTCGGACCCGCACCGTTCGTTACTGGTTACGAGGCCCCAGCCGCTGCGAAGGCGACCCCGGTCTGGGCGCAGCCCGCCCCGACAGCCGACGACGCCAGCAGCAAGGCGGCGCCGTCTCTCGCAAGCCCGGCCCCCTCCTCCGTGCAGCCACCGCAGCAGCTGCAGCAGCCTGCCAATGCTCAGTCTCCCAGCAACGCCTCTATTCCGCCGGCGACCCCACCGACAGGTCAGCCAGCCGCGAAGGGTGAAGTTCCTCCCCCCTCTCAGCTTCCCCCGCAGCAGCAGCCTGGTATGCCAGCGAAGGAGGGTCCCTTAACGGACGCCTCCGAGCAGGAGCCTCTTCCCGAGACGGTGATCAGCCGGAAAGCCTCGCCTCGCTCTTCCATCAATGCCCACCCTCAAGAAGCCCCGCAGCCAGTGTCGAACTCGTCGTCGCCGAGCACACAACAGGTCCAGCCACCACAGGGCGCCACTGCGCAGCCACAGCCACAGCAGCAGCAGCAGCCTCCGTTCGGCCAGCAGCCTCCGCAGGCGACCCAACAGCAACAGCCTGGATACCCGCAGCAGCAGCAGCAGCAACCCCAGCAGGGATACCCGCAGCAGCAGCAGCAGCAGCAGGGCGGGTACCAGCAAGCTCATCAGCCGCAGCCACAGTATGGACAGAGGCCGCCCCAGCAGCAGCAGGGATACCCGCAGCAGCAGCAGCCTCAGCAACAACAGGGGTATCCTCAACAGCAGCAGCAGCAACCGCAGGCGCAGCCCCAGTACGGTCAGAGGCCTCCGCAGCAGCAACCGCAGCAGGGATACCCGCAGCAGCAACAGCAGCCTCAACAGGGATACCCGCAGCAGCAGCAGCAGCAGGGCGGGTACCAGCAGCCTCACCAGCCGCAGTCACAGTATGGACAGAGGCCACCCCAGCAGCAACAGCCGCAACAGCAACAGCAGCAAGCTCCACAGGGCCCGCCTGTGCCGCGCTTCGAGCGCAGGCCTACGACGCTGGAGGAGGTTCCCTATACCGCCTTCTACAACATCCCCGTTATCGGCCGTGGGTGTCCGATCGACATCTACCTCGACGGCAAGACCCCCACGCGAGGCACGGAGCTGTCGCTGATCAACGACGCGGATCATGAGATCCTCATCGGTGGCATTGAGCTGAAGCAGGAGGACGTCTTCTCGTCGGACCCGAACAGCGCCCGCACCGTTCCGACGCAGCGCTGGCCGCAGCAGTTCCGCATCCCAGGTGGCGGGACCCGCAGCACCTGCGTGATCGCCCTGCATCCGTCCTTCCCCCGTGGCACTGCGCTCATGATGATGGTCATTCTCTACGTCTTCTCCGAGGGGCGCTACACTCAGTACTCCGCCCGCTTCAATATTTAGTGACCGGCGTTTATAGGCGCGATTTCTAGTACAAGACTCTGGATTGAGGATTGCGCCGTCCATCCTCCTCCCACACAAGCGACGCCTTCAACGCGTGTGTGCATGTGTGTTCTTTCGTCCGTATTGTCGCTTTTGCTCGACATTGCTTTTTGTTGTTGATGCGTTTATCATCATTGCCCCCTCCTGGTTCATTGTTTATTACCATGGTTGCTCATTGTGTTTTGTTTCCCCTGCTCTTTTATTGTGAGAGCAATCCACTTAACGTCCGTTCATTGAACTAACTGACGGGTTTGTCGAGCTTTTTACTCGTGTACAGGAGCTTCGCTACGCACGCCTTATTACCACGGAAATACGCGTTTTTCTCTCCTACCGTGGGCTTTCGTCCGTGATTTTCGATGGGCACACCCCACCTAATCGTCCCTCTTCCGCTCTTCTCCCACTGGGTCACGTTTTTTGTACTCCGTCATATTGCTGATTCATCCTTCTTCTTCGTTTTCGCTTTATTCACTTGCTTGGTTTGTGCGTGTGTGAATATATATATATATATATATTTCACAGGAGAGTGATGTGTTTGGCCGCGCGTATCAGCCTCTTGTTTCCATTCCTCACTGAAATACCCCACTCGGACTTCCAAGCTGCTTTGACACACCTATTGCCGATGAAAATAGAAAGAGTAACGATCACAGGAACACATCTACAGCGACACAGCTACGCAGATTGGGGACACCTACTCCTTAGCTTGCCTGTGTGTGATCCGTATGAGCCGCAGGGGCTCCTCCTCCACTATCTGGAGCTGGACTTCCCTTCTAGGACCGCATGGAAGGTCATGTGCGGCCACTAGTATCTGAAGCAGGGGTACCTTTCACCCCCCTACATGTGAGGCAAACCTCTATTTTTAATGAATGCTACCGTTTTTTCGTTCCATCTCTGCCTACACCTTGTGCTCTCCTCTCTCTCACGCATACATTGAAGGCTAACAAAACCTCATAGATACTACCGCACTCATTATAAAACTTGTAATCTTCTCTTGTTGTTGTGTATTTTATTGCCTCCCTTTTCTCTCGTCCAGTACGAACTTCAGCTTTGCGTGGCGTAGAGCCATCTGTAGATCTAGTCCAACTTATTCAGCAACACCCACGGTGTGATGTATGAGACGACGCATGCTCGCCGGAGACTACCGCCGACCTTTCTGACGCCGACACTCACCCAGTCGCGCTCGCTGCGCGTCGGCGTTGTCGGCGCTGGCAAGGTCCTGTTTAAATCCTGGCCGGCTATCCACAGCGCCGGGCACCGTGTCGTCTACGTTGGATGCCGCGATACTGCAAGGGCGAGCAAGATGGCCGAGGAGATTATCGAAAAGATCGCCGCGGCGAGTGGAGACGGTCAGAATAGAGACGCAAAGAGTAGCGGAGCGCCGATGCCTCCCGTCTCTGCGTCGCCGCCGCCCATGCCCCAGTTTGGCACCTACGAGGACGTTGTCAGCGCTGGAAACGTGGACGTTGTGTACATTACGCTTCCAGTGGCACTGCGGGACCGGTGGGTGCAGGCGAGCATGGCCGCAGGAAAGCACGTGGTCGGGGAGAAACCCGCCGCGGCGTCCTGCGCGGAGCTGATGGGATGGCTGGAGCTAGCCAACCAGCGTCGCCTCCTGTACATGGACGGTACCATGCTCACCCACAGCCCGCGCACACGGCTGGTGGCAGAGAAGGTGCGGCAGCTGGGCACGCTACAGCACATCACCGCAAACTTTTCCTTCCTTGGGTCAGAGTCGTTCATCGCTGGGGACATCCGCTGCCGTACCGATCTTGAGCCACATGGTGCCCTTGGCGACGTTGGCTGGTACGCGATCCGCTGGATCCTTGAGCTCGTCGACTACGAGCTGCCCACGCACGCCTCCGGCCGCATCACCGCCGTCTCCCCACCCACGGCGACGACCCCCGGCGGCGCCATCACCGCCTTCGAGGGCCACCTCACCTTTCCTCCTCGTTCATCTGGCGAAAAGGACAGCGGCGACGCCGCGCCGGTCACGGCGACATTCCACTGCAGCTTCCTCACTGCCTACCAGCAGTCCGTCACAGCATACACGAGCGGAGGCACCGTCGAGGTGCACGGCGGCATCAACCCCACGGCAGAGGACCACCCCCACTTTGTCGTGCGCACGGCGGCCCCCGCAAAGGCCGGGACGGGGCGACTTGCAGCGGCGCGGGCAGAAAAGGTGTACAGCACGCCGGAGGAGGTGGACGGGAGCTGGCAGGCGGTGCAGCTGTGGCGGAGCGTGGGGGACTCTCTCGTCCAGCTCGGCGCGGGGGAGCCGCTGATCATGGACGCAGGGCGGGGCGGCAACTGGGGTCGCTACGCGTACATCACTCAGCTCGTTATGGACCGGGTGCTCGAGTCCGCTACCATGTCAGCCGCACCGGCCCCAAGCGAATAGGCGCTGCTACCACACGAAAGGTGGCTCTCACGCAGCGCGCAGACGGGCAGCAGCGCCCCGTCGCACATACAACGACAACATACAAAAAAAGATGAAGAAAAGATGCACAGATCCATCTGTCTTCTGTTCACCTGCAGCGGATACGTCCGAGAAGAGTAGAGCAAGCAGATACTACAGCGATGACCAGATGTGACCGGGGTGACTAGAGCAATAGTTGGTCGGAACGGCTCACAAATTCACGAGTAACTGCGATCATGTCTATATCCATCAATCGCCTCTCTTCTCTACCCTTTTTCATATTTCTGTATGACTAACCCGCTTACCGCCACTACGTGCAGTGATCTGAACCTAAAGAAAAATAAAATCCGAGTACATTTGCACCAGCACAAGACTATTCAGAATTACTACCGTACACGCACGTTGCCTCTCCAATCATTCCCATAGTGAACTTCAGCGCATTAAACCCGAACACCGCGACGACGATAAGTTAACAGTATCCAACCGTGTGATCTGTCGTAGCGTTACTGTTTTCCCTTTCCTTCATTATTATTATTATTTTTTCTACCCTCGCTGTGTTAGTCATCGCCCACTCAAACAGTCACCATCTCGTGACGAACTCTCCTGACTGAGACTGTGGCTCGCTACTCATTGGCCTGTACACGTAACTATCGTCCGGTCCTTTTTTTTCACACCACTACGATAACCCCCTCCCCCCCTCCTTGCGTGCAAATTGACATCT
>AUXJ01001058.1:0-11572 GCA_000482205.1 Herpetomonas muscarum
AGCGAGAACGACATCTTTCTAGTGTATATATATATATATATATATATATATAAGGAATCGAGGGGTTATTTTTAGTTATATACACGTTCTGTCTCTTTCATTTGCTACTCCTACTTCGTTTAACTGTAGCCTTCGCAATCCCCACGCTTCCCCTTTTTGTTTGTTCCCACTTGGTGCCGTTGTATCTTTCATTTGACTTCTGTTGTACGCCGGTTTGATTGCTCTTTTCTGTTGTTTGTTTCATTTTTTTTCCATTTTCCTTCAACATTTCTTAATCATAATCCCACGGAATGTTCCCAGCGCCTGCTGCGTCTGGCGCGCCAAGCGCTAGCTCTCCCGCCGCAGCTACTGGCTTCTCCCTTGGCGCTGCGCCGCAGCAGCCCATGTCATCCGCAAACACCCCCGCCCCCGCGGCGGCAGCTGCACTGCCGTCAGCGACCACCCCGGCTGCCGCGACAAGCACGACGACGACAAACACATCGTCGTTCGACTTCAACGCTGAGTTTCGGCGCGCGATAGACACACACTCCCTCTCGGCAGCCCTCACCACGGATGTGAAAACGCGCCTTGTCGCCCCGTACACGGTGCACGTCCCCGCAGCCGTCACACAGCAGCAGCCGCAGCAGCAGCCGCAGCAGCAGCAGCAGCAGGCGAAGCCGCTTGCAACCGGCTTTGGGTTTTCGGGCGGACTCGGCGCGGCCGCAGCGATGGGGGCCCCGGCCGCTGCCGCGGCTCCTCCGCCGTCCCTGGGGCTCCCCCTCCCCGGGGCAAATAAAAGTGCCACCACCTCTGCCGCCTCGGTCGCTGCGACGACCGCGTCGCTGCAGGCAACGAACCTCTCCGAGCTGCTCACGGTGCTGCTGTGCTGCGACAGTGGCTACATGAACACATACGAGAATGAGGTGGCACGGGAAAAGAACCTCGACAACGCCGAGGTCATCAGCGGCCTCCACGCGACCGTCGGCAGCATCGCGACGACGGCGGCGACGAACATCCTCAGCCACCTAAAGAAGGAGCTCGCACCCGGCGCACTCGGCCTCGACGGCATCTCAGCCCTCCTGCAGGGGGTCCCCCGCGCCGCCGGGGGGTCCTCCGTTCGCGCCCGCAACAGCGCCCCGATCGGCGTGTACGCTGACGCCGGCCGATCCGCCAACCACGTCGGCAGCAACCCCATCATGGCCGGCGCGCAGTGCCTCTACCTCCTCACGAGGCACTTCCAGATGCAGCCGAGCTTCGTCAAGGAGGGCCTCGAGCTGGTGGAGCTGCTCCTCACGCACGTACAGACGGAGACGGAGGGGCGGCGGCTGTCGTCCGTTCGCGGCTTCCGCGACGCCCCGGAGACGTCGTCGCTGTGCTCCCTGACGTGGCTGGCCGTGCACTCCGTCGTGAACGCGATGACCGTGTGGAAAAAGGTCCGCGCCACGTCAGGGCAGGCGTCGCTCGCGAAGAATGAGCTGATCCGCTCCGATGCGGCCACGACGCTGGGTAACAGCGTCCGCGAGATGAAGAAGAAGTTCGAGGGCGTCGTGCTCGCCAGCAACGCCGCGCACGTCGGGCGGCGCGACGATGGTCTGGGTTTTCTCTCCGGTCGCCAGAGCGCCGCCCCGCAGTCCGCAGCGACGGTGGGGGGTGCCGGCAGAGGCGGCAGCGGGGCGCTGTCCGCTGACGCGGCAGCGTTTCTGCGCTCGGACGCCGCAAAGGTGGCCGCGTCCTACCGCTGGCTCATCATCGTCGAGGCCTTCCTGAGCGTGCTGACGCTGGCTGAGGGCTGCATGCTGTGCGCCAAGGGCGACGACCGCGGCTACGAGCGCGCGCTGGAGGCCCTCGTGGGCGACCACGCCAACCCCTTTTCCGAGATCTTTGGCGGAAAGGTGGTGAAGCGCATGGTGCAGCTGGCGCCCGCCCCGGCGACGCTCGCCATACCCATTGACTACGTGTACATTGTCCCGTACGAGATTCTGTCGCACATCTTTGATGACATGCTCCCCCTCATCCGCCACGTTGCGCAGCTGGAGGTGGACGCGAACAAAAACTATCAGGAGGAGAGCCAGCGGCTTGAGGAACTGCTGGCGATGGGTGCCGACGACGGCGCCACCCGCACCGACGGAGGACACTCCTTATATGGCTATGACCACGACGCGCAAATGTCCGGCGCGGCGCGGCGGCCTTGGGACACCATTTTCACCAACACGGCCCACGGCACGAGGCGCCAGGTCTACGGCGGCCTCGACAGCGCCGGGGCCACGGGGCCGATGGTCGCCGTCAGCACGGCGGATTTCACCACAGAGATGGCAAACATCCTCGAGTGCATCGCGGTGTGCCTCGAGCACCTCTCTCCTGATGTGCTCGACCCTGACCTGGATACCGACTGCTCCGCGACCTTCTTCATCTTCCGCAACTGCGTGCGGCACATGACGCAGGTCTTCGCGCTACAGCGCACCGGCGCGGTGCAGTGGGAGAGCTTCACGCTCGTCCTCGTCGGCAAGTTCCTCGACGTCCTCGCGATGATTGGCCGCAACCCGCAGTACGTGGAGCGCGTCGTGAAGCTGCTGACGGAGGCACAGACGCAGTGCCCCGAGATGCAGTGGGGCAGCCTCGTCAGCCAGGCCCTCGAATGCGCCGGGTTCAACTCCAGCAGCGTCGGGCGTGTGAACATGGCCAACTCGCCACAGGGGAACGGCCGCGGCCATGGCGACACCGGCGGCTTCCTGTACCAAAACGCGGCGTCCCCAGGGACCCTTCGTGACCCATACAACCAGCACCGCCAGGACGACGGCACACCACCATCGCAGCAGCAGCAGCGTCCGTACAAGTACACGGTGGAGTTTGCCCGCAAGTGCCAGCAGCAGTTCATCAGTAGCTTCTTTATGTTCCTGCGGCAGGTCTTTGCCCACCCCACGCTGCGGGAGGTGGTGGTGGAGCACATGAGCCTGGAGCTGGCGCTCTCGTTTATCTTCGCACCGCTGCAGAGCCAGACGATGCTTGGCAGCACCCTCTCCCTCATCTCCGCACTTATCGCCACGCCAGCCGACGCCGCTGTCGTTACTGCCTTTATGGAAATGAACCGCCTGCTGCAGCCCCCCGAGTTCGGCGCGGCGCACCTGCCCAAGACCAAGACGGCCGCGAACAGTGGTGCCCCCGCGCCAACGGCCCCCGGCAGCAACGCCGCCGCCGCCGCTGCTGGAAGTCTACCCTACCGTGACGAGAACCTCTCGATCCTCGGGCACTGCCAGTTCGAGACGACCGTTGGCAGGTACAGCATCACGGAGGGCTTCCTCAATCTGATGATCTCCCTCTACCGCTACAGCATCCCCAGCACGACGCTCTTCCCCACCTTCTGCTCCATGGCGCACTTCATCGCGCAGGACATCTTCATCGGCGTCAGCAAGCGCAGCTTTGTGCGGGCAGAGGAGAGGTACACCATCACCGCGCTGGCGGCCGCCGCCCTCCGCCAGGCCCTCGCCGTCCGCTTCGTTGCCGATGGCGGGCGCTTCGCCGGCGGCGGCAGCAGCAGCGGTGGCGGTGGTGGCGGTGTCGTGGGCAGCCTCGACAGCGTCGCGGCGAGCACCGCGGCGGGTGACGAGAAGGCCGCTGTGATGGCTATCCCGTACACGACGGTGATGGCGCCGAGCCAGTCCCCCACCGACGTCACCGGCGAGCTGCTGCGCCTCGTCTTCGCGTCCAGCTCCGCCCCGTATGAGTTGGCCAGCCACCAGCGCGCGGCGACGCGGCAGTGCCTGCAGCTGCTCACCGCCGCGATGCGCACGGTGAAGGAGCAGCGCATCGAGGTCTTTTCCTTTGACAGCCGCACGACGCAGAGCGTCTCCCTCGCCCGCCACGTCCTCTTTCTATGCAGCGCCAACGACCCGCTGCTGATGCGGGCGGCGCTGGAGCTGCTGCTGCAGTTCCCCCGCTCCGTCATGGCTCAGGCGACAAGCTACTGGCTGGCAGAGACGAAGCAGCTAGCCAGCACCATCTCGCTCCTCGCCGACCTCCTCCACCCCCTCTCGGCGACCGCCCACGGCAACGTCGTGCGGGCGCCGCCGGAGCTGGCCGTCCTCGACGCCGACCCCAGCGACGCACTCCTGCAGAGCAGCGGCCACAGCAGCGGCTTTGGCACCATCTCCCTCGCCGCTGGCACCACCGACGACCTCGCGAGGGAGAACCGCTCGCTGCTTCTTGACCTTCTCATCGCACACGCCCTCAACGCCGAGCTCTCCATCACGGTGTGGCTGTGCGGCTTCTTCAGCGCGACGCCCCCCGCCTCCCAGCGCGATTCCCCGCTCATGAATAAGCTCACCGACACGCAGATCCTCGACTCGGTGGTTGCCGGCGCCACGAGCATCGCGCTGGAGCGGGTGAACGCTGGCCTGGCTGTGAAGTACGTGAAGCTTCTCTACCTGCTCCGCTCCAACCGCCTCTACGGCTCGACGCTGATGCGGGGCTTCATGGAAAGCGCCTGCCAGGAGCTGTTCCTCCACCTGCAGCGCTTCCGCGCGGACGAGTGCAGCCCGGTACTGCTGAGCAAGTACGCGTACGTGCTGAAGCTCCTCGCGCTGGAGGCGTTTGACGTGTACAACACGGACCCAGATCAGCTCGACGTGACGCGGGCGGTCGTGCCTTCGATCCCTGCGGAGGTCCTCCTGTCGCTGCTCCTGCCCAGCAGCAGCAGCAGCGGCGCCGGTGGGGGCGCAGGGGCTGCCGCAGCGGACAGCACAATGCCCTTCTTAAGCGGCGCCAACAATGAGGGGATGGGCTACTACGCCGGTGGCAGCCCCGGCGACGACGCCGAGGCCAACCCGGTGAACCTGGACGGCGGCCACGCCCTGCCTCGGTCCTCGTCCGCGGATATGACGGGGTGGCTGGCGCAGTGCTTCCGGCGCCTCTCCGCCTTCCCGGCCTGCAACCCGCCGAGCGGCCGGGACCGGTACCTGCTGCCCACGGCCCGCGACGGCATCGTGCAGTTCAACATCAAGGCGCTGTACGTTGCCTTCCAGTCGGAGCAGAACGAGCGGCAGCTGCCGGCGCTGAGCATGGACGAGTTCCGCGAGAAGCTTAGCCCCTATGTCGAGGCAAACCACTGCTTCCTCGAGTACGCGTCAGCCGTCAACTTTGTCGAGGGGTGGTGCCAGCTTATGAGCATATCCTGCTCCGTCGTCCGCGGGCTCAGCGCCGCCCGCATGCGGAGCTTCTTCGCCGCCATCGTCGACGCCATGGACGCGACGGTGAAGCTCACCCTTGCCGCACAGGAGCAGGTCGGCTATCACCTCTTCGACGCGCTGTCCACCATCGCCGCGCACCTCAAGCGCCGCTCCGAGGAGGAGGGCATCGACGCCCACGCCCTCGAGTGGGGCGGTGCAGGGCCGCAGAGCGACAACCGCCTCGCCGCCCTCGGCTCGCAGCCACCACACGGTCGCTCTGCAGGGACGACGACGATGGCCCTGACCGACCGCACCGGCCGCCGCGGCGCCGCGGCGTCGCAGATGGGCTCGGGGTGGCCAGCCATCACCGATGCCCGGAGCGCAACAACCCGCAACGCGGACGGCGGGGCGCTGCAGTCCACGACGAACCCGCTTCTGGCGGGCTCCTCCCGCCGACGGGGCCGCGACGAGGCGGCCGACAGCCGCGGGCAGGGCATTTTCGCCACGCAGGCGGGGAATTACAGCAACCTCGTGAGCCTGGCCGGTCGCTCGCGGCTCGCGCGCAGCACTGTCCTCCTGCCCAGCGACGGCGGCGCAGACAGCTACGGCTACAACACGAGCGACCACCTCGGCGGCACCGTCTCACTGACTGCGCTGATGGACGGCGTCCACGGCGCCGGCCTCACCGGCGTTGCGGCGAACCAGAACCTGCTCCGGCGCCTCGTGCTCGCCATTGTTCGGTGGGGCGCGAAGATCCCGGCCATCCGCGGCGACGCCTACACGAGCGCGCTGTGCCTGCTGCAGATCCCCGGCGTCTCCGCGGACGACTTTGTGGTGTTCCGCTGCCAGGACGCGCTCTTTGACATTATCGCCGCTGACGTGACAGCCGCGGGCACGCATGGCCTCCCGGGCCTGGCCGCGCGGCAGCACTCCGTGACGCTGCTGCTGCAGCTGCTGCAGACCTCCCCGGCGCTGTGCGACGCCTTCTGCAGCTCCACCGACGACGGGGGCACCGGCATTGGCCAGCGCCCGTTTCAGTGCGCGAAGGCGCTGCTGCGCGACGTGGACGCGATCGTCTGCAGCTTCCTCGCCAAGACGACGTCCAGCGGCGTCGACGGTGCGCCATCCCCGGCGAGCGGTGGTGGTACTCGTGTCAGTGGTGGTGGTGGTGGTGCTGGCGGGGCACATGCGGCCTCCTCCGCGGCAGGCGCGACGACGGGGGCGCTGCAGGTGCACGGCGTTGGCGCGGTTCTGTGGTGGGTGCGCGCCGCCTTTGACTTCCTGAGCATTCTCTCCCTCCACCGCGCGCCGCAGGTGGTGCAGGGCAACATTCTCTCGCACTGCATGGTGATGGAGTGCTGGAACCGCTGCTCACAGGTAATCTTTGGCCGCTACGCCGGCACCAGCGCCCTGCCGTCTCAGCACCACTACCAGCAGCAGGAGGAGGTTGGGGCCGATGCGAAGCGCGCCCAGAATCGTGAGGTGCTGAAGCGGCTGCTGCTCGGGACGGTGCGGTGGCTGAACGTTCTTCAGTCCAACGTCGGCGACACGCCCTCCTTTGTTGCGGGGGTGCAGGAGTTTGTGCGCCTGCGCCGGTCCCTCATTGAGTGGGTGATGGAGCTGCCCGCGCCCGCCACCGCCGCTGCTGTCGCGGATGCCGCCGCAGCAGCAGCGGCAGCGGCTTCGACAGCCGCTACGACCGCGGGCGGTGGCGCGTTGGTCGGCGGTGCTGCAGCGGCCGCGTCGGCGGCGCCGAGCGCTGCGTCGTATCCCTCCACAATCAACACCGTCACGCTGACGCTCCTGTCGGAGCTCACCGACCTCCTCCGCGGCCTCGCGGCCTCGCCGCTCGCGGAGGAGTGCCGCTCCCTCGTGACGGAGATGGCGCTGCCGGAGCTGCTCACGGCCGTCTCCAGCGGCGCCTTTGCCCACCACTGCCGCCACCACGTCCACGGCGATTACCTGGAGGCGGCCTCGAAGCCGGCGGCCGCCGCTGCCGGAGCCGCCGCCGGGATGGGCGGTGGCGGCGACGGTGCTGCCGCGGCTGCAGCAGGCGGTAGCGGCGGTGGCCTCGTCACGGCGCGCCAGACAGTGGCGTCGCGGAACTTGGACCTTGTCGCGCGCACCACCCGCAACCTCGCTCACATGCTCCTCCGCAGCGAGTACGGCCTGCGCACCTACGCCGCGGACCCCGACACGGCCGACGCCGAGGCGGTCTTCCCGCGGATGCGGTGCCAGCCCGGCAGCGTCGAGAGCGTGCTGCAGGCCACCCACCAGGTCGCGCAGGCGCTGGCGGTGGACGGCAGCGACGCCCAGGGCGACGTCACCCGCGTCCGTCTCGAGTGCAACCTCTACGCCCTCCACGCGCTGGTGTGCCTCCTCCACTCCTTCGTGCTGCCCATGCCGACCGGCAAGGCGGAGGACCACATTAAGCACTTTGTCCAGTACCTCCGCTCCCTCCCGCTGCAGCGGATGACGCAGCTGCTCGAGTACTGCCAGGCCGTCGTCTACGAGCAGCGCGGCTTCAACGCCGATTACCGCACCGCCGTCGCCGGGCTCCGCACGGCGGAGGGTGGGTGGGCTGTCGCCGCGCCTTCGCTCAGCAACGCCATCACGGCCGACCGCCGCGGACAGGGGGGGAAGCTCGTGCAGGGCCGCAGCGACAGGAGGGACGGCGCGGGGGAGCAGCCTAGCACGCCGATGCTCCCCCCTCTCCCTGGCAGCGGAGGCCTCAACTCGCAGCAGCAGCAGCAGCAGCGGGACGGTCGGAGTGAGACGGGGCCGACCACGCCACTGTTCAGCCCGGAGGCAGGGAACTGGCTCATGGGCACCAGCAAGACCACGCCACCCGTCGGGGCCGCGGCGACAGGCGGCGCGACGGCAGCTCCGCTGCTGACTGCGACGGCTGCGGGGCTGAACCACACTGCCGGGCTCGCCCTGAACGATGGCAGCAGCCGCGTTGGTGGCGCGGGGGCCGCATCAGGCACGCGCCACGGTGCGTTGCTGCCAGGCGCAGCGGCAACATCCACTGTTGTCGTTCCTGCCTCCCAGAACCAGGAGACGACGACGATTGGTCAGCTCATTGAACCGGGCGCTGCAGTCGGGGAAGAGGAGGGGGAGAGCAGCTGGCTGCACCTCGCCTCCGCGCGCCAGGCCCTTCCGTCCTGGGAGGGCGTCCTCAGCATTGAGTCAGCTGTGCGGCAGCTGAAGATTGCCATTGCCAACGCCCTGCGCGCCACAACGTCGGCATCGGACATTGTGGCCCGCAGTTAGGAGCCGCAGCCGCAGCAGGAGGACGCACGCGCGTGTACGCACACTCACATCATGCGCGTGGTGTACCAGTATTAAAGTCCTCCTTACCTGGTTCACCGCCATTATCCACCTTTTTTTTCTGTCCCACACTGTGCAGCCGTCCCCCTCTGTCGGTCTGCACGTTTTTAAAACAGAGAAACGGAAAAGAGAAACGTTGGGTCTTCATTTGGTGAATGAAGACCACAGAAAAATTAACAGTCGTTGTTTGTGCTTTCTGGTTGTCCTTGACATGCTGAGTGTGTCCTTCTTGTTTAATATATATATATATATACATAATTTTCTCGAGCTTGTATTATAGAGGCGGCGTATATCTTCAAAAAAAACCGAATAATGCGTGTATCGCTACCGCGGGCAGTATTTATACTTTTATTCCCCTTCTCTGCACTTGTCGTGGATGGGGCTCAACCACTGCGAAGAAATAAAAGAAAAACTGTGTCTAAGCGCCTTTTTTTCAGAGCACCGCCGGGTCCGAGTGCCAGATCCGGTAAGGAACACTTTTTCTTTTTTCTTCGTTCCGGTGTATCCCCTCGTTATTGCTGCTGCGCTCCCTTCAAACGAAACGCGAGTCAGTGTCTCCGTTTTCACACACACACACACACACACACACACACACTGTATTTCAGAGAATCATCCTAACGTGTGGTAAGCACACAAACACTCACGCACACATACATACACACCGTTGTTCATATAAGCATCTCCTAAGAAGCGCGAACCCCCACAAAAAAAAAAGAAAGAATGACAATCAGCAACACAAGCCGTATCATATATATATGATTGGGGAAGCAAATAGGCATGCGTCAAGCAAACTGTGAGTGAGAGTAGTTCTCCCGATATGCACCAGAAGACCTGTCACAGCCACTCCTTTCAGGAACATGCGAGCTTCAGCATCGCGCGTGCGGTCTTGCCGAAAGACACATCTTACGGTTTTTAAACCGCCTAAGGCGGTGCGCATCCATCGCAGCATATATATATGGGTTGTGTCCCCTAAAGCCCTTCTTACTCCACTAATCGTCACATGTTGTGATGCACGCGCACAACACGCTAATCTATATCCCCCCTCTCCCTCTTCACAACCCCTCCCCCTCCCCCTCCCAAAATAAAAAACAATACGTCCAATTCTACCGAACATACATTCCACCGTGCAGCCCGCAGGCATCATCTGCCCTACCAGTCCCAGAGACAAAAACAAAATACTCTCAACAGCGCGCAAAGTTTGCTAGCGGATATCCTCTTCTGCTTTTCTTTCCCCTGCCTTTTTTTTTCCATCGCGCTGGTGCGCTCCCCCAGTCCTCTCGTGATACTCTGTCTTTCACTCCCTCTTCCGTGCCCCCCCCCCCCTTCCCCCCGGATTCTCCTACAGTGGGTTTCTCTTTACCGTTTCATTGGTGAAGTTTTCATTGAACGACAAAAAAAACCATACATATACAAATATAAACAAGAAACAGCAATGTCGAGTGCCGCCAGCGACACAGCCGACCTCATGCGCCAGCTGCAGAAGCTGAACAAGGAGCTCGGCCCCGTCAAGACGGCTCTGGCGGCGCTCGCAAAGCGTGAGGAGGCCAACCCCGACCCGCAGGCCGCAGCCGCCTCCCTCGACAAGATCGGCGCCCGCATCGCGGCGGTGCGGGCCAAGTACGAGCCGATGCTCGGGGCACTCACGACGATCACCGACGAGCTGCCGGCGACGCTGACGCGGACGGCCTTTCTCGCGGCGTCGTCAGCGCAGCTATCGCGCGATGTCGCCGCGCTACGAGCGAAGGAGGGCAGCTCAAAGGGCGGCGGCGGCGGCGGCGGCGCCGCTCCAGAACCGCGCCGCACCACCGCCCGACGACAGGCCGCCCCCCGTCTCAACTCCGACACTGCGAGCAGCGGTAGCAGCAGCAGCAGCAGCAGCAGCAGCAATAGTGACAGCGGCGACAGCGGTGCTGGTGCGCCGCGCCCCGCCGGAGCGGCCGCCTCCCTCCTCGCGGGTGTCTGCCCGCCGCACCTGCCCTTCCGCGTGCCGCCCGAGTATTACGCCCACGCGCACGACCAGCTGCAGCTCCGCTTTGAGATGGTGGAGTACCTCATCGCCACGGGGCGCCCCGGCGTCGCGCGGCACGTCGCCGAGTCGTACCAGCTCCCGCTCGAGTGGTTCCCCTCCCTCGCCGCGGCGGCAGCGCTCGACAAGGCCGCGACTGCCATCCTCGGCGGTGAGGGAAGTCCCACCTCCGTGGACAACATGACCCCCTCACGGAACGGAAGCCCCATTCAGCGCAGCGGCGTCGGCTCCGCGATCACGCAGCGCTCCCCGTCGCTGTCTCCGGCCCTGCAGGCCACACCCGGCGGCAGCAGCCCCAACACCGCGGCGCAAGTGGCGGTGGGAAGAGGCAACGGCGCAGCAGCAGCAGCAGCAGCAGCGGAACACGCTCAGTCGCCCCCGCGCGTCTCTACTCAGGCGTATCTCGATAACATGGTGGTTAGCTCGAGCCCGAGCGCGAGCGCGAGCGCGCCAGCAACAGCTGCCGGTTCGGCGTCGAATCGGCGTGGGACGTCCGCGGCGGCGTCAGTGTCATCGCCGCCCCGCAACAATGGCACAGCCGGGGGGCCGACGTCGCCGATTCACCTGCCGCAGCAAGTCGAGCTGCCACCGGTACTGCAGGGCCGAAGCCGTCCCGGGGCGGGGTCGGCCGCGATTCCCAGCCTCGTCGCTCGCGTGCTCGCCACCGCGGTGTATCTCAAGGACGAGTATTTTGACCGCATGGTGCTGGAGCGCGTCGTCGACCACGGCGGCTACACGGATGCCGCCGCCCCCATCGTCGCCAGCACCGTCGTCGCCAATGCGGAGGAGGAGGGGCGGCGGCACGAGCAGGAGGAGGAGGAAGAGGCGGGGCGTCGAGCCGACACGCAACCCCGTCAGCAGGCGCAGCACCACGGCCAGTCGGTGACGGTGGTGGTGGGGCGAGGGACGGGAGCCGTCCGGATGGAGCTGCGCGACCCGCCGTCGGTCGCGACGAACCCGTTCCCGCGCCTGCAGCCGGAGGACCCTGCGCCGATGCCGGTGTGGGTGATGACCGGCTCGGGGGCCACCACCGCCACGTCCAGCAGCAACGGAGAGGCCAGAAGCAGGAGGGCAG
>AUXJ01001079.1:0-15729 GCA_000482205.1 Herpetomonas muscarum
TGTGGGGTTGGAGGGGGGGGGGGTATTATTATTTTTCTTTGACGTGTGCACACCCCTCACATACCCTCCCCCTTCCTTTCTCGGCTACAGCTGCTGCGATGCTGCTGCTGCTGCCGCTGCCCCTCCTGAGATGTCTCTATACGAGATGGGCAGCGCTGGTGTGATGTTGCGGTGGTCGGCGACAGCGGCGAGGTGCACGGGGCACTCCGTGAAGAAGACGCGGCTACGGTCCAAGTCGCCCTCAATGAACCACCGCCATTCGCCGCGGCGCGCGGCTGCCGTCGGTGATGGCGGTGGGTGGTACGGCGCGGGGTGCGGGTGACTCGCGTCGCAGTTGCTGTGGTTCTGACTTTCGTCCCTATTGTTGCTGCTGCTGCTGTTGTTGTTGTTGTTGCTGCTGCCACTCGCGTCGAGCCCAGTGCAGCCCACCACCCCCGCCTTCCCGGCGCTCCCAGTCTTCCACTTGCGCTCAATGAGGAGCACGTCGAGCGCCGTCTCGCTGGTAAGCATCCGCGTCTGCACCGTCGGCACCGGCGCCGTCACGGAGAAGTCCTCGGAGAGGCGCATCAGCGGGGGAATGGAGAGGGTGGCGGTGATCGTTGTCGTGCTGCCCACCGGCAGCCCGGCTGCCAGCGCATCGGACGACCCACCGCTGCCACGCGACGACGACGATGGCGACGACGACAGCGCACCCGGTGGGGGATCGCCGTTGGCAATGTAGCAGTCCGCGTACGCGAGCGTGCGGAAGTAGGTGCTCCGGGCGGCGTAGATCTTCACGCCAGTCATCTGCAGCAGCCGCACCCGCACCCCGACAATCGGCGACGCGCGGCTGCGGTTGGTCAGCGACAGGCGGACGGCCATCTCGTGGGAGTAGGCACGCGGCAGCGCGACAAATGGCAGCGGCGACCCAACTCTCCCCTCCTGACGCTGCTGCTGCTGATCTTGATGTTGTTGATGATGGACCGCCTCGCCGGTGGGTGCGGCGGCGCCGCTCTGAACGGGGCGGAGGTGCGGGACTGTGGCTGGGCCGTCCGCGACGCCGCCCTCGTCGTCCTCCTCCACGACGCCCTCCGTGCCGCTCGACGGCTCGAGCACCCCCTGCACCACCGCCCCGTTCCGGTAGGAGCTGCGGTGTTGCCGCGAGCCATGACCGGCACCGGACTGACGATCGCAGGTGGCGGCGGTGGTGGTGCCCCCGCCGTCCCCGCTACTGTCGCTGTGGCGGTTTGGGTGCCAGCGTGGCGGCGAGGGGGTGGGGGGCGGGGCGGTGGCCGAGAAGACTTCCTTCCCATCCGCAGCACGGCCGCCCTCGTCGCCGTCGTGGTTCTCCTCCACCGGATCCACCGCCACCGTCGCGCCGTCGCTGCTGTTGCTTGTGCTGGCGGCAAACACGTACCCGCGGCCGCTGCGCCCGTGGGGGTGGGTGTGGGTGCTACCGCTGCGGCCCTCCGGCGGCGACGTCGACGACGACGACGCTGCGGACGCTGCGGCTGCGGCGCTGTGGTGTGGCCGGCTGCTTTGCGAGGACGACAGCTTCGCCGGCACGTCGGGCCGCTGCTGCTCCGCGGCGGGCACCACCGCCGGGAGATCGAAGCGCGCGGGTCGAGCGGCCGCTGCGGCGGTGGGAAACGCGCGGTGCCGCTGGCGCCGCGCGTCGCGACCGCCAGCGGTCGCCGACAGCGACTCCTCCAGTGCCATAATCGACGGCAGCGCCCACACCTCGCAGGCGATGGCGCCGCTATACCGCGGGCACCGCGCCCGCTCCCGCCGCGAGACGGACTTGAGGATGCGGCTCGCCAGTGTGCGGTAGTGGTCCGGCATCGGCGAGGGCGTCAGCAGCGTCGGGGCCGCCAGCGCCGCCGCCCACTCGTCCCGCCGCACCGCCGCCGCGATGTAAAAGATGCACGTGCGCCGGTCGTCCTTCCCTTTGCGGCGGTGGTGGTGCTCGACGGACCCGTCAAACAGCGCCCCGCCCTCGGAGGTCGCCGTCGTTGCCGTGGCGGCACCGAGAGGGGCACCAGCGCTGCCGCTATCGTGGCGGCCACCCCCACCCGTCGTGGTGGATGCGGCTGCGGCTGCGGCTGCGGCTGCGGCGCTGCCCTCCCACGGCTCGATTTCTGCCCTGTAGCGCATCGAGCAAGCTGCCACGTGTGTCTCTCCGCAGGTGCTGGGGGGGAGGTCCGGCGGCAGGCGCAGAGAGAACGGGACCTCGTACGCACTCACAGCAGCCGGCCGGTCGCCGACGGCGAGAGGCGCGGCCGCTCCCTCAGCAGCAGCAGCGGTGGTGCTGGTGGAGGAAAACAGCGCTGGTGTTGGCTCCTTCTCACTGCACGCGCCGCGCCCAACTCCTTCTGTGCCTGTCCCATCGGCGGCAGGGCCCTCTTGCAGGTGGGCGCGGTACCCTTCCAGCAGCGAGACGCTGACGCGCTGCTTGAAGTATGTGAACTGCCGGTGCGTTAGGTAGCGCCGCATCGTCGAGCCCGGGGCCACCTTCATCACCGCCTTCTCGCGGCCGTACACCTTCACGGAGAGGGGGGCCGCCGCGGCGCAGCGGAGGAAGTCCGCGGCGTGCAGGACGTGGACGGAAATCCTCCCCGTCAGCGTATCCCCAGGCGTCCACACCTCCCTGTCGAGAAGGATCGCAAAGTCACACGACGTCTCCATAATTATCGGCAAAGGTGGCACTACGGATATAATATCTACGCAGCAGCAAAAAAAAAAATAATTATATTTGACAAGACGCGACTGCGTATGCGTGTTTCTTTGATATTCTTCTTTTGAAGGCAGAACAAAAGGAACGGAACAGCCGACACTAAATTGCGTACTAAAGATATATTTGTGTGGATGATATGACTTATGAGAAAAGGAAAGAGTAGTGAGGAAAACGGTCGAAAGATAGAAAAAGGGAAAAAGCAACACACCAAAAAACAAAAGCCCCCAAAAAGTACGCCCAGTCACGTCTCCCTCAGAGAATATAGACGGAACGGCACGTTGAGAATGATACGTGAAGTCGAGACACACAAGGGAGGGGGGATACAGTGAAACACAAAAATCACGAAAATAAAACACGAAAGCAAAACACAGACAAAAAAAAGGAAAGGCAAGGCAATAGCTGTGGAACAGGAGAGAGTAAATACCAGAAAAAGAAAAAGCGAAAAGTGAAATAATGGACACAACGGGGGATTAAAATGAAATTGCCGTTTTCAGCTCGAGGAGGTGGTGGCGAGAAGATGTAGGATGATGCGTTCGGCAATACACCCATACAACACACACACACACACACACACACACGGGCCAATCGAGTAAAGGAAAGGAAAAAAATAATGGCAGTCTCTCTCACTAGGAATGAGAGGAATAAGGAACAAATCCAAGAGAGAACACAAAATATATGTTATGTATATATCCACACAATGGCGTGTATTAGCAGAAAAACTCTTCTTTTTTTGTTTTCTGTCCGCCTGCTGCTGACTTCTATCTTCACTGTTGTTTTTGCGATGTTGACGTGTCCGTGCGGCTCCTCTGCTATAAGCCGGCGCCCTACACGTATAGAGGTGTGGTGTTGTTTAAACCAAAAAAAAAACACAAAGAATAAGAAAAAGACGCAGAGAGAGAGAGGAGGGGGAGGGAGAGGGAATACCATTGGCAACTGAGGGCAACAGAGAAGACGGGGGTGCACTGTACTAGGACAGGGAGGAGCTCCTCCAAGTCCTCACTGCTTATTGCTGCACATCGTTGAGCGACGTGGCCATCGCAGGTGCAAAGCTAAAGAAAGGTATATCCCCCTTTGCGCATTGCCATGTTAACACATCGGTCGCGGATCTGCGCCGGGACGCACCCAAGCCAAGCATAAACACTCAGCCGCAAGGGCATATGGCGCGGGGGACGGGGGGGGGGGGGAGGGAGGGAGAGGAACAGCAGAGGATCTATGTGGGCTCAAGCACCGCGTATATCATCCATGCCCTACGCTCCCATGATTTGTTTGCTTTTTTTCTGCTTTTAAAGGAGACGTGTATTGCTGTGACACGTAAATGATGAGGTTCATGTTGTACTTGGTTCAAACGCAGAGTAGCTGCATCCTCTTGATCGTTTCTGATAACGTCGGTGTACAGCAATAAGTGAACGCATTTGGGGAGGGGAGGGGGGGAGGCAACCAACACAGTGCATCGAAGCATTGCATAGCAGTGGAAAAAAAAATAGCGCAACAAGAAAAAAAAGCAAGTGCAGGGAGAAATGGGATGCTGGAAGTTTATGAGGACACGACCGTCAACAGCTAACTTGTACGCAAGCGTATTGACAATCACGGGAAGTTTAAAGTGTTAGCAAGGATCGTCCAGAGATCTTCTGACGGCGATATATACGGTTTGAGGAAAAGAGGTAAAGCAAAGTTCAGTAGGCAAATCGGCCACTGTGGCAGCAGTGCCTGTGGCGGCAGACTGCGTGGTAAAACCCAGCCCCGATGGCAGCTCTCTGAGGACGGAAAAAAGAAGAATGAGACAGTGTGTGAGTATATGATTCGGCGATGTCAAGAGAGAGAGAGAGAGAAACTAATAGGGGGATAAAATGCTTGGAAGATATGGAAAAAAATATGAATAGTATGTCGCCTATGAGACAAAGCAATTCAAAAAATCACTTTTTGATTTTTTTCTAAAGCTTTTATGCCACTGAGAACTGCAAGAACATACGGCCCAGCTTGGTGACAATGTAGCTCGGCTGCGTTGTCGATGTGCCAATACATATCGTTGCAAAGCGATTGGCAAAGTGGATAGGCCGTGACTATCGCACACATCAATCATCCTCAAGGGGTTCCATCGGCGGGAGTGGGGCGGAGTTGCTGGTGTCCAGCGCAGCGATGATAACGAATGGGTTCACGGCAACGAGCGGAAGGCTTTCATTCTTCCCGCTAGATACCGACACCTTGACGAGAACCTGCGAGTCGATAAACTCCGTCTGGGTCGGACCCACGCCTTTGGTTGCCGGCCTGTCGCCTCGGAGCGGCAGGTTTACCACAAACTGTTGCCTGGAATGCGGGGGAAATGGGGAATCGTTCACCGCCAGGGCCAACGACGACAGGTCTTTTTCTTTTACTTCTGTATACCCTTTCACTCGCAGGCGCTGGTATAAGGCAATTTTCGCTTTCACGCCGACCACCTCCTCGTTCGTGTTGTTCTCGCAGGTCATAAGCAGGCGGGCCGTGTGGCTGTTTGGCAGCTCATCGCGGAAAGTGTCGCAGCCCATCTCCAGTGAACCAGTTGAGGCTGGCTCGCTGTCGTCGGGCTGCGGCAGCGCCAGCACATGCGGAAAAACGGTAGCAGACAGCGCCACCGTCCCTTGGCTACCACAGCACGACGCGCAGCACGCACAACACATACAGGACGGGCAGCAGTACAGGGAGCTATTCAGAGTGCCGATATCAGTCGTCTGCTGCAGGCCTTGGTAGTAAAGGTTCTGCGACACAGCCGGAAGCACACATATCTGCACCTCCTTCGTGGCGTCAAAGCCCATCGGGATGTCCACAACACAGGTCACCTTTGTTATGATCTCGGCGGCACCACGGTCGGTTTTCAATTCCAATGTAGCGGGAAGATTCGCTGGCAGCGTGAAGGCGAAGGGGAACTCGCTCACGCCCTCCTCGAGGAAGCAACCGCCACGACTCTTGTCATCAAGCTCTCGGCCTTGGAAGAGTGTGTATGTGTAAAAGTGCTCATACGAATCGTGATAGGTAGTTGTAGTTTGTCCATACTGGCGTCGGATCCACCCCTGCTCTTTGCACTGCAGCTTCACATACACCCGTGTACACTCGATGCGCTGCTTCACTGTGACGAGAGCTCTTCCAACAATGGCGTCACCGGGGATGACAGTTGTGGAACTGACAGTCACTTTTATATCCACCTTATATTTGTCAAGCATCAGGGCGGGGGTGTTCTTTGGTGAGTATGAGGAATGGATAGCAATGGAGATAGGGTGAACGCAAAAGAGAGTCTAGACCTCGCCTTGACGATTACAGTTGTGTGTTCCTGCGGCGGAGCTGTGTGTGTGTGTATGTGGGAGGGGAGGGGGGAGGGAGTGATCCGGCGTATATATCAGTGGAAGGGCCGGTCCTCGCGAAGAGGTAGAAATTTAAATGGGTACTTTCCAGTGACAGTGTTATCACGTGAATGGGAGAGAAAAGAGCTTTCTTGGCGAAGTTGTATATGCATTCACAAACTGCCTGTTGCGTTACAACGTGGATGTGGTGGCGCATATCCTCAACCACCACACAGACACACACACATGCAAATGTATGCCATCCCATCAGTGCAGTGAAGGGGAGTACACCGCTGGGCAAAAAGCAGCAAGGAGAGAAAAGGTGGGGCACGGAGAAACAAGGAAGCAGTTGCCTCGATCCCACACCTGCTAGATCGTAAAGGTCCACATTCGACAGAATCAGCGGATTCTGTGCATTGTTGAGTGAGTTATTTTGTTGTTGTTGTTTCTGTCGCATCACCGTGTTAGCGCTGTAACGCTATGCGACCAGAAGTGTATGAGACTAACCATTGAAACTTCGCAAAAGGAAAAGAAAAGCATTGGGTAGCATACCGAGAAAAGTATAAAACGTGAAACAGGCCCGTGGCGTGTTCTTTAGAAAAAAGGGATATATTGGGAAGCATTGGGGGTATAACAAAAAGGTATAGTCTTTTGTTTGCATTAAGAAAGGTATGATGGACTATCAAAACATAGCGAAGATAAAAGATAAATGGAAGGCTGATGAGGAAGAAGAAAAATAAGGGCGCAAAAGGAATCTTAAATAAAAACAACAGCCCTCACCTCGAATCTTTGGGGCGTACACACTCGCGAACATGCGTGAGAGCTTGACAGTCCGTCACAAACAGAGCGGCGACACCGTCGATCCACAGAAAGAGTGCATACAGAAAGGGAACAATGCTCCCGTTCATGCCATGTATCATGAACCGCGCGCAGCGATGCCTGTTGAGAAAGGAGCAGCAGAGCGTAGGAGGGCATCATGCCGAAGAAACCCAGAGGATAGGGTGTTGGGATTCGGAATACAATGAAAGTGAAAGTACAGGAGGGAAATCTTGCTCTGCATCCTAGGCCCATTTGTATGTTGTGGGATCTCTGGCTACTAGAGCGATAGGTAAGAACAAGAGGTGTTGTCGCGCAGATTAAATGCACAGCCTCTGCTGATTCCTAATACTATTATTTTTTTTAGCCACTGCATGCCTGAACGGTATAGAGATGATAGCAGGCCAACGCACATGTGTCGCGTGCCCATCCGATGCCCGCACCTTCCCCCGCCAAACCAGAGAGAAAGCCTCTCCCCCTTTTTGTAGCGGCAGCTTTGGTCCTTCATGCTGAGACGGTGTGTTGCCATCTACCACAGCAAACAAAAACGCGCCAAAGCATCTGAAGAGACAGCGATATACATTTGATTGTACTCCGGAGCTTGTTTCGTTACACTGCACTTACCACGTGTCCTGCCGCGGAGGAGGCACGCGATTACTGCCGTCCAGCATCGCCGTGAGAACAAACGGGTTCACCGCCACCAGCGACTCCGTTTCCTTTGAGCCGGCGAACATGGATGCCTTCAACAGCAGCCTGGCACCTGTGAACTGCGTCTGGCTAGGGGCCACACCTTTCGTCGCGAGGATTTCCTTCCTCAGAGGCAGGTTGAAGGCAAAGTATCGTGTGGTTCCAGGCATAATAGGGTTATTAGTCATTCTCGTCGTTGCCCACGCCAAGTCGGTCGTCTTCTCTTCCGTGTGCCCCTTCACGCGGATCCGCTGGAACATACTGAGCTTAAGGTTCATGCCCAGCACCTCCTGATTCGTGTTGTTTTCACACGTGAAGAGCAGCTTGCCTGTGTAGCTGTTCGGGGGCAGGACGTTGAAAGTGTCGTTGCCCATCTCGAGATGTCTACGACAGGGGGGCTGCTTATCGCCAGGCATGGCCAGCGCGAGCACAGCCGGCTTTGCTGTCGCTGACAGCGTCACAGTGCCGCCGCTGCCACAGATCGGGCAGCACGGACACCTGTATAACTCCGATGTCAAGGAGCCCATCGGTGTCGACTGCTGCAGCCCTTGGTGGTATAAATTCTGCGTTATGGCGGGGTACACGGTGATCGGGGCCTCCTTCGTGGCGTCAAAGCCCATCGGGATGTCCACAACACAGGTCACCTTTGTTATGATCTTGGCGTGGCCACTGCTGGTACCCAAGTCCAATGTAGCGGGAAGATTCGCCGGCAGCGTGAAGGCGAAGGGGAACTCGGTCACGCCCTCCTCGAGGAAGCAACCGCCACGGCTGCTGTCTCCAAGCGCACGGCCTTGGAAGAGCGTGTATGTGGAAAAGTGCTCATACGAGTCTTCGTAGGTGACAGATGACTTTCCCCTCTTCCGGCGGATCCACGCCTCCTCTTTGCACCGCAGTTTCGCATAAACGCGTGTGCATTCAATGCGCTTCCTCACCGTGATTCGAGCAGTTCCAGTAATTGCATCACCGGGGATGGCAGCACTGGAGCGCAGTGTCACCACAATATCCACCTTATGCTTGTCAAGCATGAGTGGTGTGGGTATGAAAAGACGGCTTCTTTGTGGATTGGTTTATAGATCGGACTGTCTTAATTATGTTAGCAGTGTGTGTGCTTTACTGTTCAGTGTCCTCACAAATGGACTGGTCGCCAGTAAACACGCAATGTCTGGTGCTGGGTCTACGCAAAAAAAAAATAACACCCACAGTATGGAGAGAGGAAGAGAGAATGCGTTTCTTTGAAAATATGGGTGCACATCGGGTTGCGGTACTGGCAGAGGTGCTGGCCTCATGAAACAACATAGGGTCATCCGGTCAGCGGGAAGGGGGTAGATAGAGGCATCGGTGCCATTGATATGCATTCCTGCGTGCGGGAGTTGTCCGCCGACACATTGAACGCCTGCCGATCACATCTGCAGATGCAGTATATTGGCAGAGCTTGGCACACTGAACAGCTATTTCTTTGTGGGTGTTGTTATTCTTCCGGTCCAGCGGTGGATGTCGTATCCGCGTGCAGGACGATATGAAATTATGTATACAAGGAATAAAGGGCAACGGGAAAATCTACACGTGACTGTGTGTAGAGAAGCATAAAAAGGATCGGCAAAATAGAAGATATAGTCGGTTAGTATACTTCCGACGAGACGCACCATGAACTAGGTACCACACAGTTCGTCAGGGAGAGAGAGCGAAGTGCAGAAGAATAAAGTGACACACCGCATTTGCCTTTCTTAATCAAAACAGGAATGCGATACGTTGCAAGAAGCAAAGCAAGAGACCTGAAAGAAGGGTAGAAACGCTCAGAAACACTCTCACTGTTAGATAGGAACGGGGAGGGGGGGGGCATGTTCGACGAAAGGTGGGAGTAATAAACGGAAGTGCTGTGAAGGAGACTGACGGTGCATCGTCAAATCGAAGTGCAATTCCTGTCTCATAACAAACAAGTCGGTTGCTATCAAGCGGTGGGCACTTTCCAGACCGGGCAGTGTTGCGCGAGACGACTGCCCCAGCCCCCCCCCCCACCCTTTCCTGTCACCTCAAGGATACCATCGGTGTATCAACAGCGCCGACAGACACCGGATATACGCAAGCATCAGGGCTATCCGACAGTATCATCCTCCCATTCCTCGGTCTGTGGAGCAGGCACGCGGTTGCTGCCATCCAGTACGGCGGTTAAAACAAATGGGTTCTCCGACACCAGCGGCTCCGTCTCCCTTGAGAGACTTGCCACAGATGCCTCCAGCCGAAGTCTTGAGCGCGTAAAGCGCGTTTGGCTTGGCGCGACGCCGTTCTCAGCACGCGCATTCTTGCTAAGGGGCATCGTAATCACGAACCTTTGAGTTGTACCGGGAAGGATCGGATTGTCGTTCATCGCCTCCTTCACAGACGCCAGTTCTAGCTCTCTCCATTCCCTTTGATCCTGAATACAAATTTCTTGCTCAAGAAGGAGCTTCACCTTCACGCCGACCATCTCCTCGTCCGTATTGTTCTCGCAGGTCATAAGCAGGCGAGCTGTGTGGCTGTTTGGCAGCTCATCGCGGAAGGCGTCGCAGCCCATCTCCAGTGAACCAGTTAAGTCCGGCTCGCTGTCGTCGGGCTGCGGCAGCGCCAGCACATGTGGAAAACCGGTAGCAGACAGCGTCACCGTCCCGTCACCGACACACCACGAGCACGCAAACGACGGGAACCGATACAAAAGCAACGTTGCGGACCCAATTTCGGTCGTCTGCTTCACTCCCTGGCAGAACAAATCCTGGGGCATGGCAGGAAGCACAGTTATTGGGACCTTCTGCTTGGCGTCAAAGCCCATCGGAATGTCCACAACGCAGGTCAACTTTGTGCATACTATGGCCCTGCCCTCGTCAGTGTGAATATCTAATGTGGCTGGTAGATTCGAAGGCAGCGTAAAGGTAAAAGGGAACTCGTTCACGCCCTCCTCAAGGAAACAACCGCCACGGCTCTTGTCCTCAAGCCCACGGCCTTGGAAGAGTGTATATGTGGAAAAGTGCTCACTGAAGTCCTCAGCGGTTGGATCCAAATCGTCACTCTCGTCCTCGATCCACACCTTTTCTTTGCACCGCAGCTTCACGTAAACGCGTGTGCACTCGATGCGTTGCTTCACTGTGACGACAGCTCTTCCAACAATGGAGTCACCGGGGATGACAGTTGTGGAACTGACAGTCACTTTTATATCCACCTTATCCTTTTCAAGGAACATTATGACTGTATGGGCGCGGGACAGTAGAACGTGGAATCGTTGGTAGGGGTAGAGCTATCCCCTTTTTTGTGAATGGACCAAAGTCCAAGTCACTACACTGTCTGAGACGAGCAATTGCTTTGAAACGAATAGCAAGACGATCGCGTCTAGGGGGCCTGTTTCTCTCAGCAAAATGTCGCCTGGGTAAATAATATGGTATGTAAGCAGTCATTACCAAACAAAAATGGTATGTGGTTATGTAAAAATCGTACAAGCACGTGAAAGGGAAGGAGGTGAGAAGATTCGCTCACGGTGGAGTAGCACAGCGCACTGTCGCAATTCAGTATATCCAATAGTTGTCCGCATCCATGCAACTCGTCAGTGCTATTCCTTTCCCATTTTTTTGTGGATTCCAGCAGCGACCTCACGGAATGCTCTAAGACATTTCTCCTCATCGACTACGTGATATGCTCCACAGCGTAATTTCAAGTCACTACCGTCCGCGTTGATAGGTGCTGGTGTGTGTGTGTGTGTGTGTTTCCCAGCAGCATGGATCATTCTAATATAGCCATTCTATGAAAGAAAGGTCCAAAGTAGGAATCCCACATCTGGGGACGCTTGTATCAATATTTTCTTTCTTTTAATATCAGTACACCGACAGCAGCAACACAGCAATGCAGGAGGAGGCTACGCGAAGATACACTTTCGTGTATTTAGCAGCAACAATAATAATAATAACGTCACATCGTCACATGTGGGGGGAGAGGAGGAGGAGGGGGGAGCAGTAAACGGCGAAGGTGAAGATGAAAGCAATATGAGGAACAACACAAGGAAAGATACAAGGATCCCCCCCCCCTCTTCTTTCAATCATACGGTACCATCGGCAGCTTCATTTGTGGAGAACCACCAGCGACACCTCCAACACGCCCTCGCCCCTAGTCTGAGGGAATCCAATAGGTAAAAGGGGCGCTATTGCGCCTCAGCAAGTCGTGCGCTGCCTTGCGCTGTTTCGAAGATGTGAAGGCGACGATGGCCTGGACGCCCATGCTGCCCGCGCTCACCTCCTCGCCGTAGACGAACTGGCCAATGACATCCCGCAGCTGCGCCGTCACGACCGGCTCGGTGACAGTCTCGCCCATCACGCGTATGCAGCGGTTAACGAGCCCGCGGTTTTTCGCATCGGCGTCGGCCGCCGCCTCCGCGCTCGCGGCTGGGGACCCGTACGTGCCAGCAATCACGGAGGCGAAGAAGGCCTCGGGGTCGTACTCCCGCCCCCGCTCCACCGCCTCGAGCAGCGACAGCGGGGGCCTGCAGGGCCCGGTGGCGTACCACGACGGGGACTTGGTGAGCATCACCGACCGCTTCGGTTCTGGGTCGATGCTTTCCGCCCTCACGCCGTAGTGCGGTGCCAGGGCGTGGTAGAGCGCGCGCTTCAGACGGCTGGCCGGCGGCAGCGCAAGCACCCCCTCCTCCGACTGGTCCGCAAACTCGCTGAGGACCTTCTCGGCCTGAACGATGGCGGCGTGGTCGCCCTTCTGTTGAGCGCGCTGCCACAGGTACGGCGAGTAGAAGTACGGCGATGACGACGACGCTCCCCCCGCCGAACCTCCGGCGCCGACCATCGCGGCCGTCGGTTTGCGACGTGACTCAAGCACGCTGAGGCGAGCGTGGTACTGACAGTCGTCGTTGCAGGGGAGCACCGGTAGCTCTCTCGATACCGTCGCCGTTTCCTCATCCCCTTCCCCATCCGCCGTCGTGGACGCTGCTGCTTGGCGCGCTGCCATGGCCTGCGTCTGGTCGCACGTGAACCATCGCGTGATGTGGCCGCACGCACAAGACAGCTGCACCTTCACCCGGCACTTTGGGCACGGCTGGCCGTCGTGGCACTTGGAGCCGCAGTCGTGCCCGCACGACGGCAGCACGCGCGGACACGACTGCGAGCACGGGTGGGGGAGCTCACTGCACGGGCCGGGGTGGCACGTGGCGTCGCAGTGGTGCCCACACGGCAGCTCCCGCCCGCACACCGCGTCGCAGACCGCCGCCTCGGGAGGTTCCCCACAGGGGACTTTGACGGCCGTCGCGTGCCCGCCAACGCAGGTGCGCTCCACGAGCACCGGGCAGGGCGGGCACGGTCCGTAGTGGCACGGGTGGCGTGCCTCCGCGCGCTGTCCGTGGCCGCAGGGCCGGTCGTGGTGGCACGGCAGCGGGCACGACGGCGCGGTGGTACCGCAGGGCTGCGGTGGGTGCAGCTGCGTCTCACCACACGCGCACGACAGCGTCTCGCTGACAAAGTGCACACACGGCGGGCAGGCGCCCGGGTGACACAGCTCCCCGCACACGTGCCCACAGGGCAGCTTCTTGTTGCACACCTCAAGGCACTGGTGCACCTCCGCGTTGCCGTTGCCGCGACTGGGGCAGCACGCCGCACGGCAGTAGTGCCGCCCACAGGACAGCCGCATTCCACACAGCCGCGTGCAGCGGACGGTGCCGCGCTCCTCGCAGGGCACCGTCTTGCGCGTGAGACGACACGGGCACGGCACCTCCACCCTACGCCGACATGGCTCGCACGGCCCGTCGTGGCACGTCGCCTGGCACGTGTGCACGCCGCACGGCAGCCCTTTCCCGCAGACGCCGCCGCAGGATGCGATAGGATCGAGGCATGACGCCCGCTCGGAGGCCCCAGTAATCGACCACAGCGGCCGCGCCCCGCACGGGCAGCGGTCGACCACGATAACGTCCCGTGGGCACATTGGACACTCGCCACTGTGGCAGACGACGGTGCAGGAGTGGTTGCCGCAGCTGAGGGGACGCCCGCAGACGTTGTCGCAGTGAAACTCCGTCCCACACGGCAACCGCCGCCCCGACTCCCGGCCGCAGGCGCACGTCATTGGCAGCACCACCGCACACGGCCCACACTCCCCGTGGTGGCACGGCCGCTCGCAGCGGTGGTTGCCGCAGCTGAGGGGCTTTCCGCACACGCCGCCGCAGGTGGTGCCTGGGTCGCCGCGGCCGCACTGATACGTGTACGTGGTCGCCCCGCACGGGCACCGCTTCGGCTCGGAGAGGAGGGTGCACGACGGGCAGGGGCCAGGGTGGCACTGCAGCACGCACCGGTGACGGCACGTGCCACCGTTGCCGCGCAGCCGCCCACAGGTGCCGCCGCAGCTGTGGGGGATCAGAAACGGGTCGTACGGGGGCTGGTCGACCTTCCCGCAGAAGCACTTGTAGCGGGTGGAGTTTGCGGCGGGGTGTGCGGCGCGGCACTGCGGGCAGTTAAAGGTCCCCTGAGCGGGGCTTTCCGTGCTGCCGCTCGCCCAGCGCTTGATGCAGCTGAGGTGAAAGACGCAGTAGCACCCGGAGCAGCTCCACACCGCCTCGCCCAGCTCAATCACCTCGAGGCAGCTGAGGCACTCGTACGTGCGCTGGATCAGCGCCTCGGAAAGGTCGCGGGCGCGGTTGGGGAGGGCCTCCAGCGACCCAACCTCCGGCGGGGGGAGGTCCCGCGCGGCTGGGGGGTGGACCGTTGCGGCTGCTGCAGGGGCGTCCGGGTTGCGGTGGCGGGAGCGCCGTCCGCCGCGGCCGCCGCCCCCACCGCGGCCGCCGCGCTGAGAGGGACCCGCCGCCCACGTAGGGTGATACTCCGGGGCGATCGACAGGGTGTTCTGCTCCCCAACAACACCGCCCGCTGCCGCTGGGGATTGGTCACCACCGCCGCGGCCGCGCCCTCGCCGAGGTCGACGATTGCCGCCGCGTCGCCCGCCACGCCCTGTGGAGTCTGGCTGCATACTGACAGGTGAGGGGAGGGGGGGGGAAGGGGGGGGCCACTGCGCGCAGATGTGTTGGTCCTGCCGCACTAGCGTCAAGGCCGCGAGGGCAGGTGGTAGTGCGTTGCACGTCTGCCTCGACGGCGGAGTTGGATCCAACTGCCGTCCTTTCCCCCCGCTTTAACGTGAGAGGAAGAAGGGAGGGTGGAGTGGCTACTCCGAGATAAGGGGGGGGTAGAGAAAGTCGGCTCCAGTCGGTGTGATCCCCCGTCGGAGGCGGTGAAGCAACAACTGCTGCTGAGACTGGTGCGCTCAACTACTTCCCCACGGCGCCTTGCCGTCCTGCCCTTCTCCTGGCCCAGCAAGGGGAAAAGCGGATCAAGGAGGGGGAGGGTCAGGGGCAGGAGCAGGAGCAGGAGGAGATTAGCAGAGGAGTTGGGGCTATATGCAGATACCACAGCCAGGGAGAAAAAAAGGATAGAGGGGGGGGGAAAGAAATCAACCCACGCGCTCCCAGCGGCTGCAGAAGCTTCACGCCCGTTGCCTGCGCCGCTTAAGAGATATATTGCACCGGCAACGGAACAAAAAAAAATATGTTGTGGACTGCGAAATACGAGGGGGAGAGACGGAAAGTTTCGTCAGCCAGCGCCGTGAGAAGATGAGTTGTGTTTCCTTATGGTGGAGGGGGGGAAGGCTTTTTTATAGTGTATGCTAGCTGCAGGGGAGTGTCTGGCAGTGGCAATCAATGGATATGGCGTCACCGTGGACGGAAGGCTGACAGCACACGTACCGAGTAAAGAACAGCAAACAGCAATAAAGAGAAATGAGTGTGATGCCGAGGAACAAGGGAGGAAACCTTAGAGGTTTTTTTATCGTATGTGCTTCAGAAGAAAGAGCCAGAAGTGAAACGCGGTTAGCAAGGACGCAAAAAAAAAGCGAGACTTAATTTAGAAAAAGAAAACACAAGGGGAGTGAAAAAAAAGAGGACTAGATCGGAAGAACAAGCCTGATATTGCGCTGTCCAGCTACGGATGCCTAATACCCCTTTCCGGTTATGAACAAAATGAACGTCAAAGTGTCCTATACGGCGGAAATAAATGGTGTAGAAGGGGACGACAAAAAGGCGTTTGGACAGAATAGAAAGAGAAAGTTAGCAGCGGAACGGGAAAGGGAGGGGGGGGAGTGGAGTAAACGGAAATTGAACACCACTATTAGTTTTTATATTTTATTGTATCTTTATGTGGCCCT
>AUXJ01001088.1:0-12743 GCA_000482205.1 Herpetomonas muscarum
GTGGGGGTGATCAACATGACGAAAAAGAGGAACATATGCCTGTGGCACTCACCTGTGCGGCGGTGCCGGTAGAATACATCGCCCTCCCCCCCAACAGACGCACACATGCGCGCACCACAGCGGAGGGGGTGGGAGTGAGGGGAAGGGAGGGAAGTGGAGAATCTAGAACAAAAGTGCTCATGGGGGGCTTGAGAAAGAGAGGGAAGGGGAGGTGGGGGGGGGGGGGGGGGGGGGGCGACGCGCGCGGTATGCGCTTAGAGGTACCCCCGCGCCATGGCGGCGTTCTTGAACTGCTCGATGCCGCACATGCCGTCGACGGCGATGCGGCCAAAGACCTCGTCGACCTGAGCGTCTGAGAGGCCGAAGCCGCACTTCTCCGAGAGGGCGCGGATGTCCTCGAGGGAGCGGCCGCCGGCAAAGTACTTGGACTGCACGCCGCGGCTGACGTAGTGGCTGGGGTGCACGAGCTGCCGCGCGGTCGCGTCGTCGCCCATCTTCGCGAGCGCCGCCACCGTCTTGTCCAGTCGGGTGATCGTATCCACAGTGCGGCGCGCGTCAAAGTCGTCATCACCCGCGCGGTGCGTCGAGTCGGCGCCGCTGCCGCTGCTGCCGGTGGTGCCATCCTTGCCGCGGCCGCCGGTGGCGTCGTCCTTCGGCTTGTCGATCGCCCACGTGGAGAGGAGCTCGCCGACGGTGGGCTGCTCCGCCTGGAAGCCGTTGCTGGCGCACGCCTTCGCCTTGGCCGGCCGCCGGCGGGTCTCATCCCAGAGCGCCGGGTCGTCGAAGCCGTAGCTGCGCGATTTGCCAATCTCGTAATCGACGGTGGACTTGTAGTCTGCGACTGTCTTTGGCATGAGCACCGTCTGCTCGGTGCCGTGCAGCAGATCGCTGGCGCGCTCGCAGCGGTCCGACTGCGTCCCGAAGCGGTGCTGCGTGGGGTCGATGCCGACGGAGAGCCAGTCGTACTGGCGGTCCGTCTGCTCGCCCGCCTCGTGCCGCACATTCACCTCCCGCATCGCCGCGAGCGTCGACGCGGTCGACTCGCCCTTGCCGCTCGGCTTCCCGAAGCCGTCGACGGGCGTCTCGAACTCGAAGGTGGGGTCGGGCACGCGGCCGAGGGGGTGCTGGCGCTCGCTCGCGTACGTTTTCGCGCGCTGCTCGCCAATCAGCGTCGACACGCGGTCAGCGTAGAGGTCGGGGCGGAGGCTCTCGTCGGCGCAGCCGTTCGGGTGCGAGCGGATGCCGTACCGGACCGTCGTGTCCGCCGGCTCGTCGGCGGCGCTGCCCCAGTGGCGGTGAATCGCGTCCACATCGGGCCCGCGGTGGTGGAACTTCTTGATCCCGTCCGGCGTCGGGCAGCTGTCGGGGCTATAGCTCGAGGTCAGGTCGCGGACGGAGGGGCGGTTGTAGTCCGCCGCGACGCCGGCCGGGCGGATCTGCGGCGCCACGCGCGCCAGGCGGGCAGCGGTGTCGGAGTAACTCGACATTTGCACAGGCGCAGCAGTTTTTTCTTTTTCTTTCTGTACCGTTGCCTTTTTTTCCTTTTCTTTCCTTTATCTATATATAGTTACGCTTCTTCTAAAGGATCGTTGCGGATCAGCCGAACGACGAGTGCGTCGTATTTAAAAACAGGCGGCTGGGTCAAGTCGAAGAAAGAGCAACAATAGATATGTATATATAGAGAGAGATGTACAATATATATTTGAAATAGGGACGTACGTGCATAGATATACACCGCATTAGTTTCTGGCTTCGGTAGCCGATGCTGTTCTATGTGTAGCGTAGGATAAAACTGCAGCTCCTCCATTTGGGATGTCTTCCCCCACTCACTCACCCTCCATCTCCCCATCCCCTGCGGGTCTCCAGTGGCATCGTCACAGTGTGCCACAGCGCTGCCATTCGCCATTTTGAGCGAAATGGCCGTAACGAACGTGGCGGCACAGGGAAGAGCAGGGGGCCCCTCTCCCAAGAGCACCTATGAGTTGTCACCTCATGAATTATTATCATCTTTTTGAGTGGTGTGTGTGTGTGTATGTGTGTGTGTATTTTGCTTTTTTTTCTCTTTCACTGCTGCCGCGCGCTACTTGCTCCCCTTGTGCAGCCACCGCTGGCGAGCCTCATTTTCAATGTAGGCCGTCGGCATCTGCAGCGCCCCGTCCTCCTCGCAGAAGAGGGAGCGGCTGGCGCCGGTGATGGCGTGCAGCCGCTCCGGGGAGCGCATGAGGTCGACGAGGGCTAGGTACCCTGCCTGCTCCAGCGCCAGCTCCCCGCAGTCCCTCGCGATGCTGATGCTCTCGAGGAGCTGCCCCACCGCGGTCGGGTCGTGCATCTGCGTCTGCACCAGCGCCCGCGCGCTGCCGGCGAAGACGGAGCGCAGCAGCCGCCCCAGCGCGAGGACGAAGGTCGAGTAGAGCGCGACGAGGCTGAAGCGCCGCAGGAAGGACACGCCGGCGACGACGGGGTCGGTGAGGACGACCGCATAAAACGGGACGCGGGCGTTGTCGTCGCTGCCGCTGGCGCCCGCGTCCTCCCTGTCGTGCGCCTCGCACCCACGGCCCGTGTCGAGACACGGCCACTCGGGGTAGAGCGCTGTGTCGTTGGTCGGCACGTTGCCGCTGCTGAACAGCGGGTCGCAGGCGAGGCACCAGTAGCGCACCGCGCTGCCCAGCTGCGCATCCTCCTCGACGTGGAGCTGCAGCGCGCAGCGGTTGCGGTTGCGGGCCGCGTTCGGCGGTGGCGACGCGGGGAGCACCTGCAGGTTGCTGCCGCGGCTGAAGACGAAAGGGGAGTAAAAGCTCTCCAGGACCGCCCCTGAGGCAGGCACCTCCCCAGCGCTGCTGCTGCCGCTGCTGGTGCTGCTGCTGCTGTTCGTGTTGTCGCTGCTGTGGCGACGGCGGGTGGTGGCGGTGGCGGCCTGTGGCCGCACTGCGGCGCCCCCCTGCGGGGCCTCCAGCACACGGAGAAGCGTCGCCGCCGTTTCCGCTGGCACCGGCCAGCGCGTCGTCAGCAGCTGCTCCGCCGGGCTGGCCGCGGCGGCGCCGTCGCCGCCGCCCCCGTCCTCGACGACCCCGTCGCTCTGCCGCACGAGTGCGAGCGACTGGAGAATATACATGGCCCCGCCGCCGGCTGCGGCCTCGCGCAGCTGGCGCACCGTCTCGCGGAGCGCCTCGGGGCTGACGAGCCACAGCTCGCTGCTGCAGGCGCCGAGCTGCATCAGCTGCAGCGTCTTCTCCGGCTGCTGCAGCCCGTAGGCGGAGAGGGAGGGCCGCGTCCGCGACAGCCACGCGCGGTAGCTGCCCGGGGTCGGCACCGTGTCGAGCGCGGTGGCCGAGAAGAAGTTGTTCGCGCCCATGAAGGACAGCCGCACGCGCAGCTGCCCGGCGGCGCTGGCGGCGACGGAGGGGTTGAGCGAGGAGTAGTAGAGCAGCGGGCCCAGCACCGCCACGAGCACCAGCGCCACCCGCGACGCGCCGACCGTCAGCTTCGACCGCAGGCCCACCGGCCGGCCGAGGTACGAGCCGCGCCAGCGCGCGCTGAACAGCTGCACCTGCCGGCGGTAGACAGTGTCGTAGAGCTCGTCCGTCACCATGTATTCCTCGAGGCGCAGCGCCGTCGTCTGCACGGTCCAGTCAATGAACGTGCGGGCCTCCCACAGAAACGGAAACAGCCGCAGCGCCTGGTAGCCATAGTATTTCCACGCGCTGCCCGGGTACGGCGTGAACGGGTCGCGCCGGCGGTGCCGCGGGAAGCCGCGCCGCGTCTGCCACACGGAGAAGGTCAGGGCGATGATCTTCAGCGCAAAGTAGACGTTCCCCGCGGCGGTGTCCTGCACGTCGGCCATGTGCCGCCACAGCCAATAGCCCCCGCAGTACCCCACCGCGCACAGGCTGTTCAGGAGCACCTTGCCCTGCATCGCACGGCGCACGTACACGGCGCGCTCGGCGATGAGGTGCACCACGGAGAGGAGAATAAGCGCCGCCAGCGGCCCGGGGAGCAGATTGTTCGCGAGGGAGTCCTGCAGCGTGATGGCGTCGCTGCCCGACAGGCGCCCGTACAGCAGCAGTAGCGCCAGCAGCGCGGCGGCGTCGGCGGTGGTGTAGAAGGTGTAATAGTCCCTCCCAATGCCGTGCACTGCGACGGCGTTCCGCCACAGCGTCCGCGCGGGGGCGGCGACGCACGCGCAGACGGCCCGCGCCCTACCCGCCCAGCCACCGCCGCAAGCCCCGGAGCGGGGGTGGCTGCCTGAGCTGCCGCTCCCACCTTCTTCCTCCTCTTCCTCCTCGTCGTCGTCGTCGTCATTATTATTACGGTTGTTGACAAACCCACTGTCACTGCCGTTGCCGCTGTGGCGGTTGCCGGGGCTGTCCGCGTCGTGAACCAGAACGGCAAAGGACGGCCCTGAATCCTCAAGAATGTCGTCCCTGTCCTCCTCGCCCTCCCCCTCCCCCACCACCGTTGCGGCAGTGGCAGTGGCATCGCCAGTGACGCCACTGCGCCGGGCCCTCGCGCGCCCCGCGCTGGCGGCCGTAGCGGCGGGTAAAACGGACGGGCGGTACACGCCCTCCCACACGCAGACGCTCTTGTGGAGGCTGACCATCGCAAAGGACAGAAAGTCGAGAAACGCGAGCATATAGTTGGCGGAGCGCCCCCAGTAGAACCCCTGCGCGTCCGTCACGTCGAGGAGGACCCACGACAGCGCCCGCAGCCACGGGCCGAGGTCCGAGGGGTGGGTGTCGTCCCCCCCGCGGGGGCCGACGGGCGGCACCGGCGCCGGCGCGCGGTCGCGGGCGAGCACGCGCTCAAGGTACACGCTCGCGGAGGCCTTGAGGACGATGCCGGCGACGGTGTACCCCATATAAACTTGGAAGGCCCAGCGCGGGGCAAAGGGGTAGAAGGCGAGGACGACGCCGAGGACGTAGCACAGCGCGGCCACCTCCCACAGACAGCCGGTATACATGGCGCCGACCGCCGCGACAAGGAGGACGACGAGGGCCGTGTGGCGCTCGACGCACAGGACGGCGGCCAGAACCAGTCGCCGCCCGCGGTGCGGCACCGCCGCCGCCGCGCACGCCTCCGGGCGAAATGTGCGGGCGGCCAGAAACGCTGTGACAGCGTCAAGGACGCCAGCGGGCGGGGGTGGGGGTGGGGGCGTCGCCCGCTCGGGGGCCGTCGTCGCATCGCCGCTGGCCTCCGAGCGGGGCGCGGGGCGGACCGACAGCGGCGATGCGAGGGCGGCGGCGCTGTCGGTGTAGTCCCCGCGGCGGACGAGCTCGAGGTGCTGCCGCAGCGCCGCGTCGTTCTCCGAGACGCGGAGAACCTCCTCGGCGGCCCGCGCCGCGAGCCGCGCCTGCATCGCCTCGTACCGCTCCACCCGCGTGGAGGCGGTGCGGTGCAGCCGGCGCACGAGGTCGGCAAAGTAGAAACTGTTGAAGGCCGCGGTCTGCGCGACAGCCGCGACGAGGAGCGCGGCGTGGGGGCGCGTGAGGAAAAAGGGGCCGTCGGCGAAAATCCACCCGGCGCTCCGCTGCACCCAAGCGCCGACGCCGCCAGGCACCCGGCACGACAGCGCTATCACTGGAATCGCCACGTACAGTCGCGCAATCGGCCGCCACACGCGGAAGAACCGGAGCTGCACCCACTCCGCGTTGGCGGCCAGCAGCAGGCTGCCCACGAGGAGCAGCGCGCCGAGCACCGACGGGGGGGAGGCGGCGCCGGCAAGGAGGGAGGTGAGCGCGACGGGGTGCACATACGCAACGACGCGCACCGCGATGGTGGCGACGCGGGAGAAGCAGCTCGACGGCGCGAGCAGCTCACCCGGGTCAGGGACGACGAGGGCGAAGCGGTCGCCGCGCAGGGCCAGCAGATCGCGGACGCCGGCCGCCCGCACGTGATCGACGAGGCTGTCGTGGTCACTCTGCGCGGCGGCACGCTGCGCGGCGAGGCGGCTCAGGAGCTGCGGGCTGCTGTGGCGGCACTGGTGGAACGCGGCGACGGCGACAGCGCCCAGCACCACAATCGCAGAGCCCGCGTTGCCCTCCCACAGCCACCAGCGCCACCCTTCAGCGGGGCCGCTGCTGCCACTATCATCATCGCTTCCACTGCTGCCAGCCATGGGCAGCGGCAGCACGTGCACGATGCCGTCGAGGCGGACGAAAAATAGGTGCAGCACGCACAGCGCGAGAACGAACCACACGACGCGGCTACGCCACCCGCGCGAAACCGTCTGCGTCCCGGCGGCGGCGGTGAGTCCGGCGACGGCGCCGAAGACAACCCCCAGCGCGGCGGCCTGCGCGGCCACCATCGCGCACACCACCACCCCCGCGAAGAAGATAAAGCAGCACGCGGGGACGATCTGCGACAGGAGAAACAGAGCCCACCGCCGCGTCGGCCGCCACTCGGGTGACTGCTCCGCATCGTGAAACGGCTCCGTCGCCGCCCGCGCGATGAGCGCGACGGCGATGAGCGTCTGGCGCCAGACAAAGTGCAGCGCCGGGAGGACGTTCTCCGGTCTGTCCTCGCTGCCCGGCGTGTTGAAGCGCTGCTTGACGAGCCCGACAAGCGCGTCCACCGGCACTGCGGTGGCGCCGTCGAGGCTCGGGATGGTGGCGGTGATGGCCGGAATAAAGTTGAGCTGGTAGCCGTAGACCGCGACGAGGTGCCGCAGGCAGAAGGCGAGCAGAAGGCTGCCGCGGAAGTCGCAAAGGAAGCCGAGGAGGTACACGCCGTGCAGGAGGCCGGGAGCCGCCAGCGCCGCGCCCGCGCAGGCGGCCCACCCGCCCCATATCGTCAAGTGCCGTCCAACAGCGACAGCGACGGCGCGCACCGCCCTTCGCGTGCGAACGCACGCCGTCACGAAGAGACAGAGAAAGGGCTCGTCTGCCGGCCCGGCCACCGCCGCCGCACCCTCCTCCTCCTCCACTGGCGGAGCGCCGCTGCCGCCGCGGCCTCGGCCCACCCGCGACGCGAGGAAGAGGACGCCCAGCCACACGCACACAAACACCGGCGGCGGCGTTGGGCCGTCGCTGGTGATCGGTGCGATTAGCCCCGCGTCTGCTAGGCATGAGGCGCGCAGGTCCGCCCGCGCCGACTCGGGACGCGCGCACGTCGGCACCCACTGCTGCGCGACGGCGTCCGCGACCTCCGCCGCCTGCGGCACCGCCATCAGCGCGACAGCGGCCGCGGTGCAGGCGGCGGCGCTGACGAGGCCGATGCGTATGAGAGTGGCCAGTCGCGGGTAGCCCCACGCTTTTGCGGCGCACAGCGCCAGCACAACTATCAAAAACGCCTCGTGCGTCGCTGTCGGCGGCCACCACAGCCCAAGCCCAATCGCGACACACAGCAGCGCGAAGAGCGAGCTGGCGGCGACGGCGGCGGAGACGACCCGCGCCGCCGGCGCCCCGTGGAGCGGCGACCAGCCGAACCCCACATCCCGCAGCGACTGCATCGTGCAGGCGTCGGCCCAGTCGCGGCACTCCGCGGCCCGCACCGCCACCAGCAGCGCCTGGTGCACAGCCGCCCCGAGCAGCAGCCACCAGAAGCGCGCCGAGGAGAAGGATTCTACGGCGACCGGGTCAAAAACGGCCCGCGCCCGCACCCCCATCCACACAGCGGTGTCAGAAACGGCGACGAGGCCACTGGCAGTGAGGAACGATGCGAGCACTTCCATCAACACAAGCACCGTCACTGCGACGACGGCGGCGCGATAAAAGGCGCCAGGAAACAGCAGCGCGGCAACGGCGAGCAGAGCCGCGACAAGGTGCACGCCGTCCATTGGTCCAGGCAGCACCGCAACCGCAATCAGCGCGGCAGCGGGGAGGATTCGGCTACAGGCAAGAAAGGCCCCGCGCCCCGCCCGCCGCCACCAGCCGCTGCTCGTGAGAAGCCGATCGCGCAGCATATCGGCCGCGCCGTGGCGCGCCGCCAGTCGGCCGCGCTCCGTCAGCGACGGCAGCCGGCCGGCCAGCTGCACAAAGAGGGCGTCGAGGCGGCCGTAATAGCCCGGCCTCGTGTTGCGGCGGGCGTCGCCAATGCACCGCGCGACGGAGAGCAGCCGCGCCGCGCGGTCGTCCCCCAGCGCCGCCGCAAGTGACCCGCCCAACTCCTCCACCTCCACTTCCAACTCCTCCTCGTCGTCGTCGTCGTCGTTGTAGCGGGTGGTGCTGTTGTTGTTGCTCCTATCCGCCCCCACTGCTGCTGATGCTGCTGCGGCCGCTGCACGCCCACCCGCTTGCCGATAGAGGTGGAGCAGAACACACAGCACGAGGGCGCTCAAGAGGCAGCTGAGCGCGGCGATGGGCGAGTAAGCGACGGCATCGGCGACGGTGCTGTCGTTGAGGACGGCATAGGGGATGAACAGCCGCGCCACAGTGCCGCTGACCATCCCATGCTGCGCGGCTGCGACGGCAACGAACTGCGCCGTCGCCGCGACGCCGAAGGCGGCGAGCACGAGCAGCACCAGCCGCGCCGTCCGTTCCGTGGCGCCGCCCACCGCCGCGGTTTGAACGGCGACGAGCGGCAGCAGCGCAGCGCTCGCGACAGTGGGGAGGGCGATGGCGAAGAGCAGCGCGACGACCGGGCCGACACGCAGCAGCGCCGCCGCCGCCACCGCCGCCGCGCCTCCCGCCGACTGACTGGGCGCCGCTGACGACGGGGCGGACGACAGCGCCGACGACCGTCGCGTGTGGCCGTTGAGGGGCCCCGGCGGGGCGTCGTCCGCGTCGACACCGCCACCGCCGCGGAGCAGCGACGCAGTCTCCGCTCCCCCGGGGGCTACCGCTGCCGCTGCTGACACCACCACCGCCGGTGGGTCCTCGTGCCGCTGCTGCGCCGCGTGAAGGGCGAGCGCGAGGCTGCCACCCTGCACCACAACGCACATCGCCGCCATCTGCGAGAGCGCCACCAGCGTCTCCGCGACGGAGGGGCCGTCGCCGTCGCCGCTGGGGAAAATCGGCGGCAGGCCAATCACGAAGCTCACCACGACATGGCCGCCGCGCTTGTCGGCCCACCGGCGCAGCCCGCTGTGCTGCAGCATGCACACCACCAGCAGCGCCGTCGTCACCGCAGCGCACACGGCCCGCAGCACCGCGCGCTGGCGCGGCACTTGGCCCCGCACCGGGACGACACCGACGGCAGCGGCAGGGAAAGCGACCAGCAGCGGCGCGGCCAGCGCTGACGGCGAGCAGAGGGCGGCAAAGACCATTCCCGCGGCGACGCCCCACAGCACCCGCCGCTGCGCCGTTTTGGTGAACCGCACGCGACGGCCGAACGGCAGCGGCGACCGCGCGAGGGGCGCCGCGGCGCCGCGGAGAGACACCAGCAGCAGCAGCAGCGCCGCTGGGGGAGCAGTGGCGAGGGCGGCGTCGGCCGGCGAGCGCCAGTGCCGGACGCCGCAGAGGACCTGCAGCAGCGGGTGAAAGATGGCGGCCACCGCCGCGCTGTTGTGCTGCGTCGCGGCGGCGGCGATGCGCGCGACGGTGTTAAGGATGAGGGAGGCGGAGAGCTGCACGAGGTCGGTCGCGAGAAGCATCTTTGACAGTGCGCGCGGCCACGCGGCCAGCGTCTGCCGCGGCAGCTGCAGGTACACAAGAAGCAGCAGCGGGGGGACGAACCCGCCGCCGCCTGTCAGAACGCAGCACGCAACAAGAAGGAGAGAGACAGCGCCGCGGACGGCGAGGCCCCGCCCGCTAACGGCCGCCGGCGCGGCGCTCGCAGACGACCGCCGCGCTGCCGGCCGCCCCCCGAGGTGCGGAGGCTGCATACGTGACGGGGGGCCTACGATATACACACCTCGAACAATGGGCAAGTAGAGAGGAGGAGAGAGAGAAAACTATAACGACCACAGAACACAAGAAATCGCAAGATGAGAAACAGACATGAACCAGCTGCGGGTGTGCGGGGGAGGTGGTGGTGGGGGTGGGGTGGGTATGTGTGTGCTGTTTACACACATACACTTCAAGAATAGTTATGAGCGCTTTCGGCAGCCATAAAGGTAGAGATCGTCACCGCTTAAATCTGAAAGTGACGGGCAACCAAAAGCAAAGCGAAAAATAAAAAAGAAGAGAGGAAAAGCAACAGAAAAGAATGGAGCAAGAAAAAGGATTTACGAACGTGGCAAAAGTTGAACAACCGCGTTGCAGGGCAGTAGGAGATATCTTAAGAACGTCTTTCGGTATTTCGTGCACTAAGGGAAGGGAAGGGGAGGGGGGGGAGGAAAGAGGGAGGGGAAATACAGGAGGGCGTGTGGTAAGGACAAAGGAGCCGAGTTGTTGTACGGTGCTCTTTCCTTTAAAAACAAAAAACATCCGTACGGTTCTTGTGGTGTATCATAGCGTGGAGTAGTGGTGGAGGGCAGCTCTTGCGGTTCGCCGGCCTTTCTGTCTTTGGTCTTTGGACTGCGTAGAAAATGTTGCCGCACACACACACACACACACACACCCAAGCATTCTATTAGACTACGAGGACTCCCTCGCGGACCCCACCGGAAAGTCCATTGGTTGTGTCTTCTGCCCCGAACCTCTGCCTGACGTGCGTGTGTGGGCATATCCTCCTCCGGTGATGAACTGACATCGTTTTTTATTTTTATTTCTGTGTATATGTGTGTGTGATAGAGAGAGCGGGTACGCTGACGACGGTGATACTGGGGGAGGGATAGGGGGAGGGGGGGGGGAGGGGGGGGGGGGGGGGCAAATGAGATGGCGTCCCAGCACTTGTTCACCCCCAAAAACACTCGCAAACGAGAAAGAAAGAGTCCAACTGCCATCGCAACCTCGGCTGGGGGCGGCTGGCACAAACACACGCCATTCTCTCGGCAAGAATGGATACGACGGCGGCCGTGGATTATCCAAGCACTGCTGTCCGGCAGCAGACAAATCGCCCCAAGGAGGCGAGCAGAGTGGGGGGGGGGGGCTATGCCAGCAAACAGAAAAAAGAAGAGCACGACAGCTCTCTCTTTCTCTCTCTCTCCTGCCCGCTCCTCCCACGGACGGTGGTGGTGGTGGTGGTGGGGTCCTAGTTGCCGTACAGTGTGCTCCGCATGCCCTTGACGTATTCGGGCGTGCCCCAGCGCCGCTGCAGCTGCCCATGGGACTTGACAATGTTCCACATGTGCGTGCGGCGCCACTGGCTAAGGGACGCATTCTCGATGGTGTTGTCGGCGATGATGGCCTGGATGCGGGAGTTGACGTATTGATCCATCGTGCTCATGCCGCCCGTCAGCCGCGCGTCCTCTTCGACAACCGCGTTGTTCCACCGCATGATCTGCTCGTGCGAGGGGTGCGTCACCAGCACGCCACCATCACTCAGCGCAAAAGTCCGAAAGTTCGGCGACAGCGTCTGCGTCGTCGGCGCGAGGCCGGCGTCGTCAGCCAATGGCGAGTGGAGGAGCTGGCCCTGCACAGGCTGCACGCGGAAGGTGCGGTCCTTCTTGGTGCTGTACGTCGAAATGCCGTAGCCGCCGAACCCGTAGCGGACGAAGCCCCTGTTGTAGACGCGGCCGAAGCGGGTGCCGGCGTTCGGGTGCTGCGCGCGCTTCTTCTGGTGTGACTGGACGCGCAGCAGAGTGACGCTGCGGCGGAGCATCGCTTAGATTGGCACGAAACTGGCGTGTGTGTGTGTGTGTGTGTGTGTAAGAGTGGACAAATGGTATCCAGGGGGGAAGGGGGGGGGTGTTCTCTCCCTGGCTGCAACAAGCGACGACCTGTGTACGGTTGGGAAAGGGAGGAGGAGAGGGAGAGAGCGTGTGTGAGAAAGTCATGGGGATGGCATGAGCGGAAGTGAGGCTGGGAGAAAGAGACTGTCCTCCCCCCCCCCCCCTTTTTATTCCTCAACAGCGCAGCGAATGGTTTTCCCTTGGCAGTTGTGTATGCATTAGACGGTGTATGTGCGCACCTTTTGTTCCACCTCCTGCTGACATCCGTCACTGAGTGCTTGTTTGTGTGTTTTTTCTTATTTTTCTGTGCTTTATTTTTTTTGCTTGCGAATGGTGCGGATGCACCACATGTGGGTGCTATATCCATCTATCAAGATGCAGCTTCTGTTGCAATATTCCGGGAGAAGAGCAAGTATATATATCTGTATTATGTGTGTATGTGCAAGTTGGTGTCTAGTTTGCGGAGCGCAGCTCGAGGATGCGGGCGGGGATGCCCGAGGCGGGCTCGCCCCCCTCCCCCTCCCCGTCCTCCTCCTCCTCCTCCGCAGACAGCTCAGTCCCAGCAACATACGCATCCGCGTCGTCGCCGTCCGCCTCGTTGCGACGGCGGGCGGCCGCCACGAGGCGCTCAATCTCCTCCTCAATGTCCGTTAGCATCGCCACGGGGCTGGCACGGGCGACGGAGAGGGAGGGCCCCCCCTCCCCTGCCGCGCGGGCGGTCGGAACAGGTGTGCGCGTCCCTTCCATTGAAGACGTGCGCTAAGGAGGCTAGTTCGTTGTTATTTAAGCACAGAGGAATGACAGAGCTACCAAAGAATAAAGACGTCAAAGATTAGCAGCGTGTGTATTTTATTTTTGAGTGCAACGAGTGACATCAGACAATCATTATCGTGCCTTTTCTCTCGGGTTCGTTGGTTTTCCTCTCTCAGAGTGGGTGGCGCGGGGCACTGCACAGACAGCGAGAGGCGTAGGTTGCAGGACAACACATTATATACGATCACCATAACGCAGCTGCACGGCCTCAGCTCGTACCAGTCAACTCAATGGCTGTGCAATAGTGGGTCTCAGCTTTTTTTTGTTGTCTTTGTTCTGTTGT
>AUXJ01001094.1:0-10267 GCA_000482205.1 Herpetomonas muscarum
TCTCCGCTGCGGACAATGACGAGAAAGCAATTTATAGTTAATCGTGAGACGGAAAAGAAACAGAAAAGAGAAACTCAGAGGGGCACTGAAGAAGAAGGAGAAGAGTGTAGGACAATAATACACCAGGATGCGCGGGGGGAAGAAAACAAACCAGGCGTGCGTCGAGTGCGTGCGTGCGTGCGTGCGCGCGAGGTGCACGCCTCCTTAGAAGGTGTTGTTGACGCGGTTCATTACGGTGCGGATGCGGGTGTAGACCTTCGCCGCGGGGGAGCCGCGGATGAGGTCACAGAGGGCGTCGCGGGCCACGCGGATGTGCTGCGTCGTGCCCATAATCCAAATGTGCGTGTCGGCGATGACGATGCGGGTGCGGGTGACATTCTCGATGGTGTACTTGGTCTTGCCGTGGGAGCCGCTGAGTCGGCCGATGCAGCGGGAGAGGTTGTCGCCCTGCAGATTGGCGCGCACGTCCTTCACCTCGAAGCCCTCAATGTACACGTCGTCCATACGGATGAGGGCGATCGCGTCCTTGACGTCGAAGCCGGCGACGACAGCCTTCACAAAGTCCTCCGCCTTCTGCAGCAGCACCTTCGCCTGCGCCTGGCGCGTCTCGGGCGAGTTGTCCAGCCCCGCCGCCGTCGCCCTGTTCGGGTTCAGCAGCAGCGCCGCGGCCGCCGTGGAGGGCGAGGTGCGGAGGTCGACGGTGCGGTTCTTCAGATTCATGCGGATCTCGAGCTTGCACTGCTCGACAATCGGCGTGTACACCTCCATCCACACCTTCTTGAGCGGCGGGAAGCGGTGGTGCGGGATCTTGACCGACCGACTCTCGCGGATGAACGGCACCTTCTTGCCGTCAGCGGCAGGGGCCGCGGCCGCAACAGCGGACGAGGACATATTGTGTGTAGGAGGGGAGGAGGGGGAGGGTGGAGGTGATGGCAAGGTACACAGCACGGGCAGTTCAAGGGACTGACCTGCTGCTGCTGTTGCTGCTGCTGTCGCTCGTATTAGACTTTGCGTCTGATTCACAAACAGTGTAGCTGGGAAAAAAGGGGGGAAGGAATCGCACTAGGCACGGGTAACGTGGAGGCCACAGGAAAATGCAGAGTTGTGAACCGGAAAGGGAGGGAGGGAGGGAGGGAGAGGGGGGGGGGGGATAAATTAGTTAAGGGCATGTCAATATCGCGGAGCACGTGCACATGTAGCTCACGGCACAGGCACGCATGTATAGACCCTAATAGGCTTGCGCATGGACCCCCGGCAGGTAAGGGGGGGGGGGGTGGAAAGGGGTTGGCATGGTTCTCGACGGGGAGGTGCGGTGGGTATTTACGGTGAGCTAGGAGAGGTTGGCGACTGCTCGCAAGAAGCATTGAGATCGCTGCTGTGCACTCTCGCCCCACATAGTCCGCCGCCGCTCCCCCTTCTTCCCCTTTCTTGTTTTTTTTTCTGGCAACACTTTGATGTCTTTTTTTTTGCGTGTGTGGGGGGGGGGGGGGTATGATTCTATAAATGTGTGCATGTATAATTATGTGGAAATGTGCATGTATATGTTTGTTGATCTACATTGTCGATGCTTGACTGGATCTTCCGTCATTCCACTCTCCTTCCAAGTGCTGCGCGGTCTAAACGGTGCATCGTATTCACACCGTCGAGTAGTGTGGCAGGAGCGACGGATGTCTTTGTGGAGGTGCGTCAGGAAAAGGCACAAGAGCGCGGGCTTCTTTTTTTTTGCAACCTGATAGCATCACTGCAACGCCAGAGGGGTGAGGGGCTGCATGTGGGAGATGGGAAAGGGAGAGAGAGAGGAAGTACTATGCACAGACGGTTCTCGACAGCACCACTCTCCCCCTCCCCTCCCCCTCTTCTCCTCCTCTGACTGAAGAAAAAAAAAGCAACAACCAAAGGCTAATCGATGGGCATCCGCGAGAGGCTTTGGTTCTCCCGCTCGCTCTCTGTGTCGCTCGTCGGGGCCGGCGCGTATTGCCCCGAGCCGCTGAGCGCCGCGGAGGGGCCGAGGACGCTGCTGTTGGCGCTGCGCCGGTTCCCGCTGCGAGATTCGGGACGGCTGACGTAGCTGTCGGCGTCGCCGGTGACCTCGTCGTGGTCCTTAAAGGCCGTCGCGTCGCGGCCGAGGATGCTGCTCGCCTCGTGCATCGACGACACGGAGCGGTGGAAACTGCGCTGCGAGGCGCCGGTAGCGACCCGCATCCCCGACGCAGAGGCCGGCGTCCGGTGCCCGCTGCCCTCGCCGTCGGCGTCGTCGCCTTCAACGTCGATGACAGTCGGGGGCGTGCGGCGCTGGGGAGGACCGCCTCCCCCACCGCCCCGCCGCGGCGCGGACAGCATCGACGACGCGTTCCCCTGCTGCTGCTGCTGCCCTGTGACTGGCGACATTGCCGACCGCCCGCCGCCCCCTGCCACAACAGCCGGAGCGGGCTGCTCCCCGGCCTCCGAATAGTTCATACCGGCGGGGTGCTGCGGGTAGTACTGCTGCTGCTGCTGCTGCTGGTGGTGATAGCCGAGGCCGCCGGCTGCCGTCGCTGTGTGGAAGGAGGTCGAGCCTGGGGGCGGCCCCGTCACGCTTGGCCGCCGTGTGCTGGCGGTTGGGGAGTTCATATGCGGGTACGTCGGCGACGGTGCCCCGCCGTCGACGATGACGCGCGCTTTGATCGGCGACGGGGCGGCGATGGAGCCGCCGCGCATCGCCAGCAGCGCCGTGTCGGTTTGGTGGACGTGCCGCTCGAGGCCCTCCAGCCGCCCGGAGAGAAAGCTAATCTGCTCCTTCGCCGCGCTCACCTCGCGCGCCAGGAGCGTCGCGGCGGCGCTGTTCTCCTCGTTGCGCCGCAGCCCCTCTACGAAGGCCTGTGACGGGGCCCCCCCGCCGGCCCCACCGCCACCGCCGAGCGATGCCGCCGCGCACTGCACCACCATCTCAATGCGGTTGACATCGCGCCGGCAGACGCGCATCTGCGACCGCTGCTCCACCGCTCCGTCCATCAGCGCCTGCAGATCCGCCGCGTGGCGCCCGGCGGTGTCGGTCACCGCCGCGACGGACCCCTGCAGCCGCGCCACGTGCTCCTCGACGGCGTCGCGCTGCGCCCGCAGCGACCCACACTCCTCCCGCACCGTCGCGTTCACCTCCGCCTTCCACTGGTGCACGTCGCGCTCCAAGTCGACCAGCGCCAGCCGCACGGCGTCGCGCTGCGCACGGACAAACTCGTCGAGGCGCCGCGCCGTCTGCTGCTCCGCGCGCTGGAACCGCGTCTCAAAGTCGGCGATGGCGTCGCGGACGGTGCCGAGCTCGCCGAGCCACCGGCGCGTGCCCTCCTCCGCGTCCCGTGCGTGGTGCTGCAGCGCGCTGCGCGTCGCGCTCTCGACACGCGCGACGGCAGCCGTCACTGACAGCTGATGCCCCCGCCACTGCTCCGCCGCGGCGTCCATGTCGGCGCGCAGCTGCTCCTGCTGCGTGCGCGCGGCGTCGAGGGAGCCGCCGAGGCGCTGCAGGTGGCCGCGCACCTGCTCCTCGACGAGCCGCGACACGGCGTGCGGCAGCTGCGTCTCAATGTAGCTCTGCACCTGCCGCGCCATCCAATCCCGCAGCTCCTCCGTCACGACAAACGCGGCTGCGGCCCCGCCACCAGCAGCGGCGGCCCCCGCTGCTGCCACCGGCGCCGCATCGACAGCCGCTGCTGGGCGGCCCTCGTGGCGCACCGCCGACGGCGGCGGGGGAGGGGCCGCTGTGAGTGGGGCGACGTCCGAGGCGGTGTACCACCGGTTCATGTCCTTGTTGTACTTGTTCGTCTTGTCGAGGATGCCCTGCATCTCGCGGTTGATCTCGCGCAGCCGCGTGTTGAAGGCGTCGCTTTCCGCCTGCAGCGTGCTGGAGGAGAGCGGGGAGCTGTGCAGAAACGACGACGAGTCGGCCATCGTTACTGCGGCTAAACAGACAGGATAGTGGAGAGCAAAAGACAGAGTGGGTGGGGGGATAAATGTATCTATGAGTGTGCCAATGATAGGTGTATGAGTACAAGTGTATATATGGAGATACTGTGGGAAGAAACAATAAAAAAAATATATCTTTCCCTTCTTTGGCAGAAATGGGTGTGTGTAGATTCTAGAGAAAAAAGAATTGAAGGCAAACAAGTGCAGGGTAAACAAAAAAAAAAACAATCAATGCACGCACTCAGTCAACAGAAGGGTTTGGTGTCGTATGCGTCACGATGTGAGGAGTAAAGATGCCGGGCCTCCCAAGCCTCCAGTGTGTGTATGTGTGTAGCGCTGCCAGAAGAGGACAGAGAAAGAGAGGCGGAAGGTATCCGAGTTCCCCCTCTTCCTTCCTATTACCCCTCTCTCTGGCTGACGGAAACTTGGTCAGAATGGTCCTATATATATATATATATTATATATACAATTGTTGGAGGGAAAAGGAAAGACGAATATTGTTTAGTGTAGTAGTGTCGCTGTGCGGGGGGAGGTGGTGGGGTGGGGGGGGGGGGGGGCGGGCGATAAATTACATAGCAAAGGCGTGCACAAGGAGAGAGAGAAGAGAATGACAGCGGCGATTGCCTCGGATGCTGCAATCGTGACATGCTCAAGGGAGACATCTGCGGAAGTGTTGCCGCTCTTCGTATGTGTGCACTTTCTCTCTTTCTCTTTCTACATGCAGAGATGTGTGGATGTGTAGATTGTGATTTGGTTACGTGCGATCTTTGCTTCAGAACAATCACCATGTGTGTTTGTATAAGAATGTATGTGTGTGTGGTGTGTGTGGTGTGTGTGTATGTGTGTGTGTGCCAGTGGTGGGGGACAGGGGTAAGGCAACGGCATTGAGGGACTTTGATTCCTTTCCAATGGCAGCGGAACTTCGTCACCATCCTTCTTGTGTGTCTTGTTTTGTTTAGGAGGAGCGGTTGGACCGAAGCTGGCCCTCGCCGCCTTCCGTCGTGGCGCCGTCGGTGCTGCTCCTCTCTGCGGTGGTGCCCTTGGCCTTGCCGTGTTTCGCGTCCTTCTCTGCTGCCTTCGCGGCCTTTGCGGAGGCCTTTGCAGCAGCCTTTTCCTCCTTTTCCGCCGCCTTGGCCGCTGCCTTCCCCGCCTTCTCGTCCTCCTTCATCTCCTTGAGCTGCTGCTTCCGTTCCTCGCTGTTCCGCGGGTATCCCTTCGGGTTCGGCGTCCAGACGAGGGGCGTGGCGGGCAGGTTGTGCTTGCTGCGGTGGTACGAGTCGTAGAGGTAGTAGCACAGGGTCGGCGGGAACAGCTTCGGGAAGGAGTCGTAGATGCTGGGCTTGTCCTCCGAGTAGATGAACTCGACCTTGGTGCGGGTCACGGGGTCGATGGCGGGGTAGAAGAGCTTGTACAGGGCCCAGAAGAGCGTCGGTGGGTTGATGATCAGCATCTTGCCGAGACGCTCGGGGTAGTGGTCCTGAATCGCCCGAATCACGCTGAGCCCCATCGACGGCTTGCCGTCCCGGAGGTGCGAGTAGGTCTCAAAGTCCGTCATGCACACCCACTTCTCCACACCGACCGGCATCATCTTCACCATGTGGTTGAAGGCGGCGACCATGTGCTGTAGCGGCCCCTTCCGCTCCGGACCCCAGCGCATGGACATGAACATCACCGGCCGGTGCTCCAGGTCCCACCCAACGAACTGGCTCATGTGCCCGTTCGGGTTCTCGTGGCAGGCGTTGCACTTCCATTCGTCCGCGCCCGTCTCCTTCCGCCAGTGCGCGGACTTCTCCAGCATCGCGTAGGCTTTGCCCACGTCGAAGCTGCGCGCGACGAGGTACCGCAGGCAGCACCACGAGTCGAACTTGCCCTCCTCGTACCACTCCGCCTTGTGCACCTTCTCCTCAAACTCGATGAACGCGGCCTGCTGCTTTTCGTCCAGCTCGGCGAAGCGCTGCTCCCACGTCTTGACAACCGCGGGCGGGCGCACCTTTGCGAGCTCCACCTCGCTCGTCAGAAAGTACGGGATCTGGAAACCGACGTTCTGCTTCTTGAGCAGAAAGCACTCCTCCGGCAGGTGCAGGTCCGCCTCCGTCACGTCAGGCGGGAACGTCGGAACCGCGGCGGGGGCGGGGGCATCTCCCCCCTCCACGGAGGCCACGGACTGCTGCTGCTGCTGTTGCGGGGTTTCAGCGTCAGACATCACTGGAAGAAGTGTTGTGATTGGGTATGTATATATATATATACTAGGTATGTGTGTGTGTTGCGTTTTCTATAGTTAATGCACGCAGTATGAATGGCACGCGAGTGGCGGCTTACACGCAGACAGACGGAAACGAGGTACAGAAAGGGGCAGGTGGGATAGGGTATTGGGTAAATGTTTGGTGTAGATGTACGTAGATATATGTACACAATCGAGAATGAAGTTGTTGTGGATATGTAGAGTTATATATATATATATATAGAGAGAGAGAGAGGTAGAGAAATAGAGAGATGGAATCCTCACGGCACGTTGGGCGAAGATGCACGTTTGAGGGAAACAATAGGACTTTTTTTAAAAAAAGGGAAACGCAACGAGAAGAGAAAGACCGTTGTGCAAAAGAAAAAATAGTTTCTAATGTATAGAAGTAGAAAGAAGGCTATGACGAGAGCTTGATGGAAACATACCAGTACATCGAATTCCTTATATATATAGGGGAGTGTAAGTTTATGTACGAGGGAGAAGCGGCTCACAGTTCGACAAAGGAAATAAGCTAATGCGACATAAGAGGAGGGGCCAAACAGAGAAAGGTAGAGCAGTAGTTGGGGGGGGGGGGGAAGGACCCAAGGAGTGTTCGTTGCAACTGCTCGCATTGTGTGGGTGTGTGTGTGTGTGTGCGGCGTCGAAATCAGGCATTATGATGCATACTCTCCAAGATGCTGTCAGTGAAGGGCGTTCCAGTCCCCTACCATACACATTCGTGCGTGGGGAGGAGGAGGGGTGGGGGTGGGGGATCCTTATACTCGGTTGATCTTTCTTATTTATCGTTAGGGTGTTCTGTAAGCAGCTCGTACGAATATTGTATAGGATATATAAGTGCGTGTTGAAAGGCAAAGGAATAACAAAACAACAACAACGGTGTTTCTGCACGGACAGGTGCCCCCGGTAACAGAGACGTATGTTCGTAAAAATAAGTGGGTAGGAAAAACGGGGGAGAGAGGAGGGGGGGGGAGAGAGAACGAAAAGGAAGGGGAAAAGGAACGCTATGTCATTAAACAAAAATATCAAAAAGGCACGGGGAGTCAGCAAGAGCGTCTCACAGGCTGCGTGTGACTCGCCTGTTATTCCGCATGACAGCGTCCGGTGGGTAATCGTGTAAGGGATGGGAGAGAGAGAGAGAGAAAGAAAGCCTTCCCAGCAGTACGTCAGGCATTCACGCACAAGCGCTAGCGGCCCCCCTACGCCTTTGGTGTGTCGGTGGGGTGGGACTCCTCCGCGGGGTGGGACCTGTGGCTGCGGTACGAGATGGAGTCATTGTTGTTGAAGTCGCACGCTGCGCCCTCCTCTGCCTCTTCATCCTCATCAACCGGCAGCCCCTCCTCCGCGTGGGGCTGTAGGTCCTCCCACTTGATGTAGCGGGTGATAATGTACAGGTAGATGGGTGTCCCAACGCAGGAGACGCCCACGAAGGGGCCGATCCACAGCGCGCGAACGCCAATGTCAAAGTAGAAGAAGAGGAGGAAGCTCAGCGGGACACCGACGACGCAGAAGGCGACGCTGATGATGCACGCCCCAAGCTTCTGGAGCTCGCAGCCGCGGAAGATGCCCATGACGGTGGACTGGAAGGTGTCAAAGAAGTGATACGGGAATACCAGGTACATGAGATGGTGATAGATCTCGACGACCTTGGGGTCGCTTGTGAATAGCCACGGGATAAATGGGCCGAGGAGGGAGAAGATGATAACGTTCATCGACGCCACGCAAAAAACGAGGCCCAGCGCAATGAAGGAGATCTTGCGGGCGAGCAACGGCTTTCGCGCACCGACGGCGTTGCCAACAAACACGCAAGTGAGGATCATGACGCCGGAGCCGACCGCCCACATGATGCCAAAGACCTGCAGCGTGATGGAGAAGGCCGCGAGCTCCTCCGTCGAGGAGAAGCCCGCCGCCAGCGCGTTGACCTCCAACGCAACCCACTCGGAGAGCATCACCCCCATCGACGGGATCGCGAGGGCGGTGAGGCTGCCCAGGTTCTGCGTGCTCTTTTCGTTGAACCCGCCCCAGGTCAGCTTGTACAGCCCCGTATACTTGAGGTACCCGATTAGGCCGGCGACGGTGCCCGACATGAGCAGCAGCCACGCCACCGGCGACCCCTTGAACCCAAAGGCCAGCACGAACGTAATCTGCAGCACCGGGTTCAGCAGCGCGGCGGCGAGCATGGCGACTAAGAGCGGCTTCGTCACGCACTGGCACGAGTAGTAGCGCTGCACCAGCTGGTAGATCAGCGTCGCGGGGATGCCAAAGACGGCGATGCGGCACCACACACCGGTGAAGTAGATCACCGCGCCGCTCTCGCCAAGGTTCTCCAGTGCCATGTCGGCGAAGCCAAGGATCACTCCGAGGGGGAACGCGACGATGAACAGAATGATGCACATGCGCTGGGCGTACGTGCCGTACATGTGCACCGTCATCGGCGCCTCTGACTGCTCTGCCAGGCCTGCCACCGCCAAGTCCGTTGTCGTGGGCGTGTGCCCCGGCGGGGCGCCGTGGCCGCTGCTGCCTCCGCCGAGTGGGTCAGCGGAGGGGGAGTTCGCTGCCGCTGCCGCTGCCGCCGCCTCCACCGCGCGTGTCGCCTTGTCAGTCTCCATCTGCTGGAGCTTCCGCTCGTAGGCGCCGTACGTGTGGGACAACACTGTCTCGAGCGCGCCGCAGAGACCGGCGCCAAAGGCGAAGCCCGTCGCGTTCACGAGCCCCACCGCCAGCGACGCGCCGCCCAGCTCCAAGTCGCCGAGGAACTTGCCGTTGACGCCGACGATGACGGTGTTGAGGGAGAACTGGGCGAGGGCGGAGAAGGAGAGGGGGTAGCCGACCAGCAGAAACTGCTTCACGACCTGCCACACTGTCACGTCGTCGGACAGGACGAGCGCCTCCGCGTCGGTGATCGACGAATTCCCTGGGACGGAGCCAACACCCGCGCCTGCGCTGCCGCTCCGGCTGCGGCTGCGGCTGCGGTGGCTGGAGTGGGCACTGGCGCGGTCGTCGTCGGTGTGGCTGGCCGTGTGGGCGAGGGACGAGGTGAAGTGCATGGGGGGCGTGCCGGTCAGCTCAGCCGCGGCCGTCGCGATGTCGTCAAGGTTGCCGGTTACGCCAACCGCACCGCGGCCGTACGCGGACATGTGTGTCATAAAGGACACATTCTCCACCCCAACCGCGCCGGTTGCCGTCCCCGCTGATGTGACGGAGGGCGCCCGGGACGACATCGTCGACGGGGCCCGCGAGGGCACTCTCGGCGGCAAGTGGCCAGACATATATTCACAGGTTACTGGTGCCCGTCAACGTGAGCAACTAAAACACAGAGTAGGGGAAAGAGGGGACCTAGCCACCCTTCCTCAGTTAATTAAAGGTTGGTAATAAACTGGGCAAACCGACGTCTCCGTAATTGTTTTCTCCCACCGTATGTGCTGCTGCTTTGCGGACGGGAGGGAGGGAAATGGAGCAAAACTAAGAAGAGTTGTGCCACTGGACCTGCCCAGTTAACTTCCTGTCAAGGATGCAATGAGAACAAACAACGAAAAAAAAATGAGGAGATACAGTCTCGTCCGCAAATAAAGTTTAAGGAGGGGGGACGAGAAGGTGTGATCAACTACAGAAACAGCGCAAGAGTAACAAATCAGATAGCACGACCGCCAAAGGAGGAACCGCTGGCCGGCCGAAGAAAGCTCAGCAATTTGTCGCGACGAACGTATCGGAAAACGCGCCTGCGGACGAGGGCGGTGCCGTAGAACAGGGTTAATAAAGAGAGAAAGAGAGGGACTTTGTTGATGTCAATGAGGATAACATAGCATATGATGGGTGATATAGCCATATGTGCGTGGCGGGTGCACACGCAGCACAGCCATCGTCGGGATGCCATACGGTGACGAAAAGAGCAGTTCGACAGAGATCCTTCTGCTCTGGGATGTGTTTTTGAGGAGGCCAATTGTGATTTTGGCCCTACCCACGAAGGCACTTCTTCTAATTCTTAAGTGTGTGTTTTTTTGTGTGTGGAAAGAAGACTCAATTGGCACAGTACACGTGTGGGGGGGGATATAGATATATATATATATATATATATATATATATAGACGAGAC
>AUXJ01001101.1:0-35734 GCA_000482205.1 Herpetomonas muscarum
AATGACGGAAGAAAAGCTGCAGGATAAAGTGAACCGCCGAGGGAGCTACCCCTCCGACGACGAAGCGTTCAGACTGCTGTCTGTGCGACCGCCGACAGCGTCGCGATCAAAATAAGAAACGCCTTTGAGGTACTGGTGGCAGTTCGCACTGTTGTGGAAGCCACCACAGTGTGTGCACGGGTTCTTCTTGAAGCAATTATTGGCCGTGTGGCCCAGCTGTCCGCACACATCGCACTTGAGCATTTGCGGGTGTTTCTTGAAGCATGTCCGCGCCGTATGACCTTGACCGCCGCAAAAAGTACACCGGAACCCTCCCTTTGACTTTTTAAAGCACTCACTGGCGGTGTGGCCCTTGGCTCCACAGAAGGAGCAGCAGCCGCCTGGACCAATGTAGCGTTCGAGATATGCCACGTTCACCTCCGCCGGAGCGCTGTCCGGCTCGACTGTGACCGGTTCACCAATGGCGTAGTGGTCGACGTAGCATGCGGTCAGCCGCTCAACAGCCTCCGTTGGGACACGCTGTCCCTCGCACTGCCTCCGCAAATGGCGTTCTAGGAGCAGAATATGACGCACATCGTCGGCCGCGTAGTCGAGAAAGTGCGATGGCAGCGGGCGGACATCCCACACGGGCCTGCCACCAAGCGACATTGCTGTCTGCACAGCAGCGTCGCCCTCCTGCCGCTCCATGTTGGCGACCTGCTTCAAGACGTAGGTCATGCCCGAGCGACGGCTGTTACTTTTCAGATGCCACTGCAGTGCCGTGAACTGAAGCTGGAGGTCAAGCACCCTGACAGGACGCAGCCCCATCTGGCAGCTGAGCGCTTCGATATCACGGCGGCAGTCGAAGAAGAGTTTGGTGATGGACGGGTTCTCCAGAAACGGGGAGATACCCTCGACAAATATGGGCTTTGTTAGCGTGAGCACATCAAAAAGGTACACCCTGCTGCTGGCGGCGGAGCACGCCTGGAGAAGGGAGATGGTGCCGAGTTGGCGCTCTTTCCCGGTTGTGCAGAAGGCCTCAAGATCTAGCGCGACAGATGTCGCCGTAGCCAGCTCCTTCAGGACACTGTCGAAGCGGTCGGGCGTCTGGACGACCTCGTACGGAAAAGATAAAATCTGTTGGTCCAGCGCATCCGTGACAGTCGATGTTTCTATTGTAGAAGAGCTTCCCGTCACACTGGACGAGCTGGTCGCCGTACTGGACACTGGAGACACGGAGCTGCGCACCAGTGTTGATGAGGATAGATAACGGCACGCATGCGTATAAGCAGCGGGGCGCTGGTGACTCTGCGCAGGAACAGCAGCAGAGCCTACCCCCAAGGCGCGACACCAGTAAAGCTGCGACAGCGACCGCTGAATACCGCAACGCAGCATCATCACGGCAACGGTTCAAAGTACTACGAGATGCGGAAACGTGGGAGTTACCAACCTTCTCCCGTCCAGGCTATACCTGCAGTGTCTTTTTTTTAATCACCTGTAGTGCAATCAACCAACATCAAAAGTTTTAGACAAATAAGGGAAGGTTCGACGGCGAATGATAATAAATGCATATGGAAGTCCCTCCGTTGGAAGCGACATGTTCTTTTTTGTGCAACAGTCAGACAAACTAACCCTAAATCCACAACAGGTGAGTGTCCAGCATGTACCACCTGTATGTATTCCTTGTGACAACCTAGCCTCCTCAGGTTTCACGTAGAGCGACTGCTCGCCGAGATTGCAGAGGAGTCACAGAAAGGCGCATTCCAAGCTCATCGACGTAAGATCAACTTCCTTGATTAATTATTAATTTTGTTTTACTGTGATGTGAACGATATGCGAACGGTAGTCTGCCCACCCTTTCCTCCACCATTACTTGGCACATCCCCGCTCCGCCTGCCTCTGTGCCTGCTACAAGGTTTACTGGTGGCGTATCGTCTTTGGGGAGGCTGCGCGATGTAGAAAGGCGCGCTGCTGTGGCACCCTACTCCTCAACTGACTGTCAGCATTTCAAAGTAACGCTTCAGCATAAAGCGAATAACACCCTCCTCCTGCACGTCCTCGCGGGTGGGACGATCATCGACCCAGCGGTCAAACGACTCCACCGAAGGCGGCTTGCCGAAAATAAGTCCCTCTGGCTGGAACAGCAAGGAACGTTTCTTGTTTTCAGAGCGAGGCCCTTCAAAGTGAAGTACAACTAGCGCAGCGTCTCGTAGAGGGAGCGCTGCATCTGGTGGAGCATGTGCCCTCCGGGACGCCGCAGATCCATCAGTGCCCGACTCTTCAACAGAGGAAAACGGAACTGTTGCAGAAGAAGACGTGGGGGAGGTGTTCTGTCGACCGGAAGTGGCCGGATGAGACGTGCTAGCAGTGGTTCGACTGCCGCCGCGACTGTCTTCGCTGTCTGTGCGCGTGGAGGAGCCCCACCAGCCCATCCACGACTTCCACCCCCCTCCACTAGAGCCGTTTTGAGTCGCAGACGCCTCCAGCAGGTGCACTCCACTAGCGTTCCTGCTATCTCCCACGCTGTTGAGACGGCTACCAAACCATACCGGACCCGGCCGAACGCCCCAGCCCCAGTCATAGCGTGCGGAGCCAGTTGTCCGCAGCATCGATCCTGCGGGTAGGTAGGCGTCAATGTCGCGGGAGGTCCACGAGTTGCTCATCACCTCCGTCAGCACTGAAAACTTAGACCGCAGTGCAGGCGCGAAGGTGATCACGCTACCAGCGCCATCTCTCCGCAGGGGGATGATGACGTAGTCATGCCCGTCGTAGCTCTTTGGGGTCCGTGGCTCGCGGAAAAACTTACCAGTGGGACTGTATTCAATGTACACGTGCCGCAGTCGCCCAAGTTTTTCGTGGGCTTCTTCAGTCTGTTGGACCAGGTGGCGTAGTGCGGCTGGGAGCTTCTCCCGCTTCATGCGGTCGCCGGAACCCCATGGCGCCTTCATCAGCTGAATGTCCTCCGCGTGGTCGGAGATGTAGCGCAGCTTCGCGTAGAATCCCGGCTCCATGGCCGCAATCAGATCCTCCTCCTGTTGCCGTGCTGCCCTCCGCCCAAACAGTCCGCATGTTATTGACGCCAATAAAGACGGTGCGTGCTCTCCCTCAGCACGCTCAGACCGCCGCTCGCGGGCGGCATCCAGCTCATTCAACACGCGACGCTCGAAAACGGCGACCTTCCTTGGGTCAACAGCATTACCGACCTCTGTGGCCCATTGCCGGACCTGGTTCAAGTAGACGTACTGCTCGGCGGGGGACAGAACGCCAGACCGTACTCGCAGACCAATGTTCTCCGATTTTTCTAGTGCCACACCAAACGCGTCTGGGGGCGCGTTCCGCTGGTCCCGCGGGTTCTCCTCCACCTGCTCTACGGAAGAACCAGGAGCCACGCGGCGGAAAAAGGCCATTTCTGCATCAGCAATGGTAGGATAGGCCGTGTTCTCTGGATCCATCAGCTCCTCTCGCCACTGGTAAGCTAACCGCTTCCTGGACGCAATAAATCCGCCTACAGCGATCGTCGGGCAGGCGAGCGCCAGAAACCACGTCTGAGAGCCTAACATTTTTTTTTCACAGTAACCGAATGATAAAATGCGGGGAGTGAGATGTGTGCTGCGGCCTTTCGTAGGCTTGGCACCGTAGACGCCTTGTCGAGAAATAGTACTCCAGTTATACACCACCTTTTTTGTCGTTGTGGTTCTCTCCAGCAACGGACAGTGAGATGAGGGGGTGGAAAATGAAGATAGTACTGAGCGGGTGCCTTGTAAAATTGTTGTGAGCACGAGTAGAAATAAATTGTATATATATATATATATTATTTTTTTTAAGGGAAAACGAAGATGCGTAGTATTGCTGATTGAAAAAAAGCATTATCGCCGCATCTGGTATTCACATAACGTTCGCAGTACCTCCTCACAGGATAATGAGGTTGGGCTGATCAGTCGTGTCTCGCCTCATAATTAACCCAATCAGTTCCAATTAGGTGCTTTCCCCTACGTCGCCAACGGGCCCATCGGAGGGGCACAGTACATTCTGTTGGGAGTTTTTAGATTCAGTCTTTTCACGGCGTGCGCTCGCAAATATTTTTCCTTCTTTTGAAACAGTGGCAGACTGGAGAGGGGAGATGGGAATCATACTTGCCTTTCACTATCTATGCTGAACTCCCTCCTGCGATCCTAATAGGGGATATACCCGCACTCAGGTATGCCCGTACGGACCCCTCAACACAAAAAAAATATGTGGAATGGAGAATCAAAGCACAGACATCGGCGAGAAAGAGACCCAATATGAAAGACGGGAGGCGGAGGTGTCGGGCGGAGGTTTGCCCCTTCTCCATCCTCGTCAGATGCACTCCGGCATTTCCCCGCTGCTGCGCGTAAGTGCGGTGGAATAAGGGTACTAAAGAGGATGTAAAGAGAGAAAACACAAAGGAGAAGAAAATAGGAGGGTGAAAAGGCTTCTTACCAAAAAGAAGGAAACCAAAAGCAGCAAAGCACACTGGCCTGCGGTTAGGCAGTGCCCTGCTCCTTCATGTCCTTCTCGGCCTTCTCCATCATCTTCTTCTCGTTGAGCAGCTCAATGTAGTAGCCATCGGGATCAACAATGAAAGCCATGAAGCCCTCCTCGTCCTCGTAGTCCACAGGAACATTGTGCTCCTTCAGCTCCTTCATCAGCTCCTTCACGTCGGGAACACCGATAGCGATATGACCGTAGGCACCACCGTGGGTGTAGGACGTCTCTCCGTAGTTGTACGTAAGCTCCAGGACGGTGGAGTCCATCTCCGTGCCGTAGCCGAGGAACGCCAGCGTGTACTTGTCCGCCGGGACGTCCCACTTGCGGAGCAGCTTCATGCCCAGGCGCTGCGTGTAAAAAGCGATGCTGCGGTCCAGATCGCCAACGCGAATCATCGTGTGGAGCATACGGCGGGACATGGCTGCGACTCGAAGAGCAGTTAATAGTAGCGGGAAAGTATGTGTGCTGAAATGAATAGACGAATAGTAGAATGTAAAGATTAGAGTGGTGCTAACCAGTGGCGGGTGAGACAATGGCTACTGTGTGACAAACTATAGTCGTGTTTTTTTTAAAATAAAGCGAGGGGTCGAAGGAGGCGATGTAAACGTCAGGGATACATTGTACAGGAAAAGTAATAATATCATGCAGACGGTTAGCTCTTCCTGACGGAACGAGTATAGCAACGATGACTCATCAATAGTGGGTCCTATGCAATGGCGCTTGCAACCAATAGAGTGGCAACTGTATTAAATGTCTCTCTGAGCGGCTTCAGCCGAACCGCTAGAACTATGTAGAACCTCTATGGGAAGCAACAACTTCCTATTCATTGCTGAGAATTGCCTGAAAGCTAGTGGAAGTACTCCGTCACGAAATGATAGGAAGCGTAACATGGGAGAAACCTTTACCATGCGCATCCAAAACGAACAACGCAGCTTGGAGATACGGCGAAATTAGTGTCAAAAGAGAACGCTATCATATCCACGCTCTTATGTTTAAAAGGATGATTATATGTGTGTTGGTGGTAGTAAATTGGCGTAAGTAAAATACTTGTCAACGCGCCAACTGACCAACGCAGCCGGTCTCGTCGATTAGAAATTAAGCAGGAGTATAGAAAGCGAGAAAAGTACAGGCATCACCGACAAATGGGGTCTGAAAACTGGACCGCCATTAAATGCCGGCGATACCTGTTGGTCCATTAGAAAAGAGAGAAAGCGGAAACAAAAAGGTGGTAGCAATGTGCACACGAGAATAACATGTGGTTCATAAAACAGCAAATTCTGACGCTGACACCCACGCGTCGACGTCCGACAGCAAGGTTCAACATGTAAAAGTTAATATAAGCAAAAAGAATTCAGTTCTTTGGAGAGAAATCCGTGGCTGCCCGTACTTCACTCCAACGCTCATTCCCTCCGTTGTATCTCATTTCAAGTTGGATGAGAAAGAAACTTTAATCTTTGCTCACGTCGCCCCAGCGACGAACCGAAGCCGACTGTTCTTACACGGGCTAAACGGCGATACCGGTCAGTTCAGGTACACCTCTGCAAATTTAATTGCCTGTTCTGCCCACACACGTACGGGCACCTTCGGGTCACGCGTCTGGTACGGCTTCGCCGACAAGATAGGGTCAATAAACGCCAAGTCGGGGAGAGAAAGGTGCCCGGTACTAAGGACCTGCTGCGTGGCAAACCACCCATCGGCGAGGAATCCCTCAACGTCAAACGGCCCCTTCGCAGTGTCGCTGACATTCGCCGCGCGCAGCCGTGCGGTGGCGTCCTTGATGCGGGCGAGCTGCTGTGGCAGCAGCAGCCCCGGTGTGTCCACCTGTGAACGCACAGCCTCACACACGGCAGTGAAGAAGGCCCACGAGGGCTTGTCCAAAATACGCTCCTGCGAGTGATAGAGAACGCTGGGGACCGTGTAGGTGCGATCACCAGGGGGGATCTTCATCAACTCGGGCCGCAGCTCCTCCTCGCCCTCTCGCGGCTCGGGCACGCTGAAGCGGCCCCACAGCGGTACAAGCCACGGATCCTGTGCGATGACACCGGCGATGTTTGCGTAGAAGTTCTCGTGGTCCCCGGCGCGCATCCGCTTCTCCTCCTCGTGGGCAGCAGCAAGGGCGGTGGAGGCGCCGAAGGAGTGCCCCGCGAGGATGACCTGCGGGTGGCCCGCCACGTAGCTATCCACCTCCTCCGCAGCAAAGCCGCACAGGCGTAGGATGTCGCCATTGACGACGTGGGCGATTGTGTTCTGCATTTCCTGGGAACGAATCTCCAGCTGTGGAAAGCGATCGGTGTGCGTTCTGGCCAGAGAATTGTTGTAAGTCAAACAGAAGTCACCCCTTTGATCACGGTAGTACGCCGCACTGCGATCGCCATGGTTGAGCGCGATAACGATGCCACCCTGGGCAGCAATGGATGATGAGAAAACCGAATACATCTTCGCAAAACCAGTGAGGCCGTGGCTGAAAATAAAGATGGGTCTTACTGTCCCGTCCTCCCGGCAGAGTGGAAGGGGAGTTGCGTCTTCGGAAAGACGTAGCGTTGTCAACGCTAGATCTCGCAATAAGAATCGTGGGGCGCCGGTGGCAGCCGCAATACCAAATAGGTAGCCCTTGTCCATGAACGGCAGCCAACGGCACACCGAGCGCGGCTTCTCAGCGGTTGGGTAGAATACGGTGAGTGGTGGGTAGCCGTCCGGTGCGCTTCCTTTGGTGCAGAGAAGCTCGCGGATACCCACATGGTGTGTGCCAGCCACCGGCTCAAGCGTGATGATTGGTAAGCGACGCGTTAGCAGAGCAGACATGGACAGCCCAGCAACCATCGTCACCGCCGCTGCTTTCGAGTTGCCGAAAACGTACACGACAGGTGCGGCGGCGGCGGCTACGGCGGTTGGGAGGAAATGCGTGGAGGTGAGCGCCTCCCACAAGGAGATGTGCCGGAGTCCGGAAAGCGAATTCATATTCCCCGTACCACACACTCGCGCGTAGTGATGAGTGCTTGTATTTCTCTAAGATGAGAGTTTCTAAGCAAAGGTGAGAAGATTTCACGCACAACAGAGGCTGAACGAGTGATTAACCTATGCTTGCTTCACGAAGAGAGGACGTTACAAACCCTACAGTTGTCTGTGTACGAAGAATGGCAAAGTAGGATTAGGTAGGGAAGTAGGGGAATGAAAAGGTGGTAAGCTCACAGATGGCAGTAACAAAACAGTATCACCGTCCAGTGCGTTATTGAGACATCCTCCTCTTTTCAGGAGTAGTAAGCAGTTCTTTTTCAAAAAGAAGAGTTGAAACAAGTCACAATGATTGCTTTTTGACGATCAGAAATTTTTTCTGATATTAAGCTGCCTGTTTTAGGTTATCCCTGGAGAGGTTATGCTGCCTAAGGGTGGCAGTAGATGATTGATGTGGATGGCATACGGATGTGCAACTCATCAGTATCGTATCGAAAGGGATCGAGAAGCGGGGAGTGAGAGAACCAAAAGTTATATTTATTTAGTTGTCCTGTATTCAGTAACGGAGGACGGTTGACGAAGTCAAGCAAGATGGAAAAAGGCGAACGTTCTCTGACGGTTGAATCTTTGCAGAGCATAATACGGTACGGAGAAGGGAGACTGTGTCAATATCCGTCATTCAATGACAACAAGGAGAAGGATGAATTTTTCGTAGCGGAACAAGTAAATTGGGATAATTTAGCCCCTTGAATGTGTCCGTAGTGAAGAGGCGTCACGCACACATTGAAGAGGAATATACAGATATATCTTTACTATCAAGAACTGCACCGGTCACACGTAAAAATCATCTTAAAGGCGGCGGTTGTTCTCAACATGAATCTCCGCAAACCGCATCGCCTCGTCAGCCCATTGGTGCATCGGCGCGGCAGGCTGGTCAGTCTGGTAGCTCTTCTTAAACACAACGGGGCTGAGGAAGGCCAGGTCGGTGAAGGACAAGTGCCCCGTCTCCATAGCGACGTGCGTGACAAACCAGTCCTCGGCCACAAAGGGCGCCTTTTCCGTCGCCGATGGTGCTGCCTCCTTGTCTGAGGGCTTTTCAGCGTCTGTAGATGACAGCGCCTCCTCGCTCGGCTGGCCCCCCTCTTCCGGGGCCATCGCCTTGGCCATGATTGCTGTCGCCTTCTCGATCCGCTCGCGTTGCGCAGCGTTAAGGAGGCCCTCCGTATCTGCCTGCGCGTGCATCTTCTCATCGAGGGCCGAGAAGTATCCCCACGACTCCTCGTCCATCTTCCACGCCTGTGAGTGGTGAAGGAGTGTTGGAACGGAGTAGGTTCGGTCCGCGTCGCTGAGCTTGCTGACGGCCTCATTGAAAGGCTCCCCTTCCTTGGGCTTCATAAAGCGACCCCAAAGAGGCACCCACCACGGGTCATGTGCGATAACACCGGCGATCTGCTTGTAGAAACTCTTCCCACCCTGACGCATTTTCTTTTCCTCTTCATGCGCCGTGGCGAGTACAGTTGCGCCGCCGAAAGAGTGCCCCATGAGGATCACTTGGGGATTGCCCTTCACGTACTTGTCCACCTCCTCTGCAGCAAAGCCCGCCTGCTTCAGAATGGAGCCATTCAGCACGCTCGCAATGGTGTTCTGTGTCTCCTCCACGCGAGTCCGCAGCTGCGGTTCACGGTCAGCGTACGTCCAGTCCATATCCGTACGCAGCTTCACCGAGCCCTCGCCGGTGCTGTCACGGCAGTAGGCCGCGCTCGCGTCGGCGTGGTTGAGCGCCACCACAACCGAGCCCTGGGCAGCCACGGAAGACAGCAAAGTCGAGTACAGCCGCGCGAATCCGGCAAGGCCGTGACTGTGGACAAAGATGGGGCGCTGGCTGCCGTCGCGACGGAAGAGCGGGTGAGGCTTCGCGTCCATTGTCGCCTGCAGCGTGTTGAGCTGCATGTCCCGAAGGAGCAGCGGTGGCACCTTCGCGTAGCGGGCCATTCCCTCGAGGTACTGCATATCCATGAACGGCAGCCAGCGCATCGGCGACTTTGTTTCCTCTGTGGTCGGATAGAATACAGTGATAGGCGGCCAGCCATCCGGGGAGGTGTCCTTTGTGCTGTCGATTTCCTTGATGCCGACATTGTACGGCCCTGACAGCGGAGCCAGACAAGTGAGCGGCTCCAGCCAAGACACGAGGGCCATGACGGCCAAGCCGGCATAGAGTGAAATCATACCAAGCTGTCCATAGCCCGCCAGGTACGCCACCGGCGCCATCGCTGCAGTCACGGCCACTGGCAGAAAGTGCAGCGAGGACGCATACTCTAAAACCTGCTCACGTTTTAAGTTTAGAATAGTGCGGGCGATATGCTCCATAGGTACTGATGCTTTTTTTAATTGTATTTAAAGAAAAGAAGGCGGTTAATAATAACACTAAAGCGGTACCCTCGTAGATCGGTGGAAGATGGACAAATGATTTAGGAAGGATGACAATAAGGTCTGTGAATACCTTATGAATAATATGTATGCTTATTCGCAAGCAGAGGAGCTATGGAGAGTGCCGATTCGATAAGCGAGTATCCTGGGTAGGAAGAACTTTACCGGGTCCCTTTATTAGAGTCCCGGGATCAGTAGGTTCTAACAACAGGAAGGAAATTATTATTGACAGATGCGAAAGCGTAAAGAAGACGAAGTTATATCGCACGGATAGGAGGGAAGTATGGACAAGGGGGGAGCGGGGCATTTTACAGGACGCAGAAAAGCTTTACTACTTATAAGACATTATGATACATGGAGTACAGGTCTGCTGCCGCAACAACAAAAAAGCATATACCCTGAAATGCGTAGCACTGTCTACACGGACAACCACTCCTGAGCGTGAAAGGACGAACTGCGCGGGCATCTAAGAGTTTCGCTTTCAGCTTGAAGATGCATGTTTACGGTGGTGACTGGGCATGCCTGCCACGATCTCTCACACCTCTTTCGAGGCTTCGAAGGTCTGCACATCGGAGAGTCATTATTCTGACTTGCGCTTCATCAAGCGCAGGAACGGAATGCCTACGATGGTGCTGTCCATGTAACGGCGATACTCCATCCCAAAGAATTCCTCGCTCATCAGCGTTTCCTCCTCATAGGGGATACGATCGGCGAAGAAGACCCACGTCACGAGGGTGTGTGTCACAGCACAGACCGGGTTGGCCAGCATCAGCTGGGAAAAGGGGATGCGCCAAAACCACCCAAAGTACGCTGGGTGCCGCAGTACCGAATAGAGTCCTGAACGGACGAGTGTGTGCTCCTGGCGCTTCTCGGATTCGATCATCAGAGAGAAATTGGGCCCGCAGTGCAGCATTGCGACAACGCGAATGCTGTAAAAGAACACCGTCAGCGCACTGTACATGAGACTGGCACCCATATTGAGACGAAACAGCCAGAACAGAATAGAGCCGCGGCTGTCTCCTCGAAAGAGTTTCCATGTTTCGGGGACCAGGAAAACCTCCACCGCAAACTCCACAAGGGACATTAGGTTGGCGGCGAGATACGCAGGGGAATGGAAAATCATGAACGCCTCAGGATGCGTCTCGCGGGGGCGCAGTGCGGCGGCGACGGCGAACTCAGAAAAGTGGAAGAGCACGTGTACCACGACGAGGTGGAGGCCGAACGCGAATTCTGCCGCGCTGCCCGTGTACCACCATGCGTGAATCGCCATCGCGCAGCCACCTGCCCCAACGACCCCGAGCACGAAGGCTGTCACCGCAGTTTCTAGCAGGACGTTACGCTGCAGCGCATGCTTCAAATCGCGAACTGGATTGAACATTCGTATCCGAGCACAGACGTGGTCTTCTTTTTTTGTTTTGGATTGTTGGCTACCGGTTAGTAAATAGCGAGGAATTGCCGAGTTTTAGCCACGCAGGGTCTGAATATGAAACAACAGGTCAGTGCAGGAGCAGACTCCTACACCCCAACATCCAAGGAGAACCGCCGAGGGTGGTAGCCGTCGACGCCGCTATCGCCAACAACAAATGTCAGTACAGTTCCTCTCCTAAATAGACGGGAAGTCGGGGGAAAGGGGGGAGAGGGAAAAAGAAAGCAAATTCAGCGTTTGATGAGGAAAAGTAGTTATGGGAAACATAAGAGGGGAGATAAAAGAAAATGTCGCGACACTTGACTGTAATCGCCTCATCGAATCATATGTCTCCCTCAAGCTTCATACAGTCAAGGTTTATTTGCTCCCTGTCAGGCAACACAAGAGACGTTGCATTTGGAATGCTGAACGAGGAGGGACGCAGTCACACCTCATGCAACGGTCGCAGCTGCTCCCTTGAGGCGATGACTTTCGTAGATAACATACACTGTCCATCTACCCTTCTCTCTCTCCCTCTCTCCATCAACTTACCATTACAGTCCATACTTTCATTGCATGTGTTCACATTCCCACTATTGCAAATAAGGTGTTTTGTTTCTTTTTGGGGGGCGTAGATTGGCTGGATACAATCGGGTAGTGAATGGAAGCAAGTTGAAAAACAAAATACAGAAGTATCACGACGGTCGGGCGACACAGCCTGGCACCGTCCATCGCTATAATATGATGACTACGCGTACCGCCGCTGCTCCACCGCGGTCGGGGAGAGAGGGCGCAAGAAAAAAGAGCATTGGAGACGACCAAACGGTAGGAAAAGTGCGTAAGAGTGAAATGGTATGATGCTTGGGCAATGGTGTAAAACAGATAAAAACAGCGGAAGGTTTCCGCCCACTTGTCCTTTTTTATCCCCACAAGCACTACAGGGAATGGAGTGCCAGCGAGTACGGCCTGAGTTGCTGCACAACTGTCCAAGTGACTACGCCCTCCACTCGTCGTGGTCGTTGCCCTTGCTGGTACGGCCGAAGGCCCACTGGCCGCGGTAGAACTCCTCCACGAGCTCGTCAGAGTAGTCGTGCACGCCGCAGAAGGGCATGAACACCGGCGCACCCTGGTTCGTGACCCAGCGGGAGTAGCCAGCCTCCTCAAGAACCTTCTTCTCGGGGTTGACAAGCATGCCCGGTGCGGCGACCCACATCGGATCCCTCGACCAGATGCTACCCCAGTTGAGGGGAGAGAAGTCGTCGTACTTGATGTTGAACGGCAGCGGCTGGCCAACGCGGGAGTTGAGACCCCATTCGCCACGGGCCTTGATCTGGGCGGGGGTGTGCGCCACGTTCCCCTGCATCCACTTGAGCCAGATCGAGCTCGCGGCGTGCGGGGACTGGCCGCGGAACCAGTGGGGGTCCTTCGGCTCGAGGATGCGGGTGAAGATGGAGCCGGAGCTGCGGCGGGACATCCAGTACTTGTTACCGTTCTCGTCCTTACCGACGAAGATCTTCTCGTCCTTGCGACGCCAGGCCTCGCCAATGTAGTAGTGCTTCTTCACCGCACCCCAGAGGCCGAACATGCGGAAATCGTGGGCAATCCAGCGCCACCGCTGCGTGCTGAAGCAGTCCCTCCACGGAACGTCGGACTGACGGTGGTGATGGCGAGGGAAGGACATCTTGTCATCGTGCATCGGGTTGAAGACAAAGTTCCTAGAACCGACCTTGCTGCCCTGCACGGCCATCTGTGCGTACCGCTCGGCCATCGGGTTGGCCCCGCGGGCACCGTACGTGAAGACGCTCGTCATGATATGAACCTGCTGGAGTGTACGCTACTTTGCCTTTGTACTTTCGTTTTCCTTTTGCACTTTCCTTTCCCTTCCCTAAAAACAAATGAAGTATCAGGAGAATGCCTTATTGGTGCTAGGGTGTAACTACGATACAAGTTGCGTGTGTCTGATATATATATTTTTTAAACGGGAGAGTTCGTATGACTGTACTACTACTAGAAAGCGGGTATATGTATAATGTGCGTGTGTGGCAAAGCAATTGACACGAATTGCGACTTGCTTTGCCTTCCTAAAGGAACGGTGGTGTGTGAGGGTTGCTGGCTACCTCTTCCCTGTGATTTGCCACCGTCTGAGTTCTACGTATTGGTGTTGTGTGTTACTCGGATGAGCTGTTGGACGGAGCTATTTAGTTTTCAATGAGATCGGTAGGTGAGCGTTGGTCAGAGATTCAAGAGGAAGGAGAGCAAGAATTATTTATCAAAATCGGTATTGTTTTTCCATATGGTATCAACATTAACAGGTTTTTCACTGAGTGCAAGCGCGAAAGGCCTGAAAATCAACAGGAAAAGTCACAAAGTAGCAAGTGGCACGACATGTTCCAAGAGGATATGTTTGTCTAATCACAGCATCCCATTAGAATCGTTTTCATGTACGTAGTAGGGTCTAGATTCTTTTTTTCTAGTTTTACAAGGCAAAGGAGAAGCACTTTCGAAGATAAGATACTCAACGAACGGCCAGGAAAAGAAAATGCATGCGCTCGCTAAGCATCCTGCTGATCATGAGAGGAGCTCAGTGTCGGGATAGCCTGTGCAGTTGCAAGTGTATCACATCCATTGGTAATTATGCGATTAATCGAGGGAAAATTAGGTTGCCGTGAGCCAACAGGCTCAGCGTCGGCGGCGTCACAGGAGCACAATGTGCACACGAAAGTACCGCCGGTACACCATTGCAAGTCATCAATATATATATATATATATATATATGTGTGTGTGTGTGTGTGTGGAGACACAGGAGGATAGCACTGAATAGGTACGCCAGGGTTGTTATGCTCGCGGGCGCTTTCGGGAGGACGCCAGCGCCGCGATTTCCTTGCGCTCCTCCTCCGCAGGGGCAAAGTCGTCGATGATGAGGGGCTCCTCACAGCCAGGGCACGTGAGCGGTTCCGCGTCCATGTCGTGCATCGCCTTCATTGCCTTTTGGATGAGGTCGTCGTAGCAGGTCTTGCAGATGAGGCGACCACAGCACTCGGCGCGGTACGCCTCCACAGCCGCGACGTTGTCGACCATGCAGCGCAGCCGCTTCGGAACCGCATCACCGTCGGCCGTCTTCGCCGCTGCACCGCCCTCGCCGTCGCCGCCGGCAGCGGTGCCCTCCTTTGCCCCACTGCCGTCCTGTGCGTCTGTGGCAGTAGGGGAGTCTGCTGCGACAATGTCCGTCGGCAACGCGACGTGCACAAAGGCCGCTGCGTCCATGCGACGCTTCACGATTCGGTGATCGCGGGTGATGAACTTTGGCGCTGGGTCGTCCATGGTGCACTCCACAAGCATACTCTCCGGAATACCGACCGGCAGCGTCAAAACGCGGACGTGCTTGCCCCCGTTCGCCCGCATGGACGGGCAGTCCTGGATGTAGTGGCCGGCCTTCCCACAGTTGTGGCAAATGTACGTCTTTGGGGGCGGGCCAAAGTTCTTCGCGTCCATTGGGTTGAAGCCGCCGCCCATGCCGCCACCCATGCCCCCCATCATGCCACCGCCACGGCCCCCCTCGCCGCCGCCCATGCCGCCGCCACGGCCCCGGCCGGGGCCGCCACCGCGGCGAAAGCGGGTGTTGTGCACCTGATCGATGCCGGTGTCGAGCGTCACCTCCGCCTGCAGCTGCGCCAGCCGCTCCTCCTCCGTCAGCTCTGCGTTCGGGCCGCTCCCGCTCTGTGCCGGTGTCGCGTAAACGCTCGTGGCGGTGCGGGACGGCATCGCATTCATCGCCGACGTCTTCGCGGCACGCGATGCGGCGTATGTCAGTCGGCCCGTGTGCGCCTGCCGCACGACATCCACCACAGCATAGGCCAGCAGCTCCTCATCGGGGTGCAGCAGGTCGGTGCTATCGGCGTTGAAGATGCGGATCTCCTCCTCCGGGGCCTTGAGCTTCTCCGCAACAGCCACCTGCACCTCCCGCACGGTGATCACCTTGCCGTCCATATTAATCGCCCCGACATGATTGCTGGCCCGTAGCCGAAAGGTGATGGACGCCATCGCTAGTCGCGGAAAAAGTAGAACGCAACGAAAGACAGAAATACCCTTCAATGTGTCTGTCTGCACACGACGCCTGCACTCTAAACAAAAAGACAAAAAAGCTCCGTACAGCGGGGTGTGGAAATCTAAACAGTAATAGTGATTAGGTTGTATTTTGTCCTGCAGTACACCAATACGCAACTTCACAAGAAACAACCAGACCGAATTAAAAATATAAGTTTGTCTTTATCTGAAATTGTGTGGCTTTTTAGGAACAAGCAACAAAACAAAAGAAGTTTTCTTTTTGATGTTCTTGTTTATCTTTTAGGATATCCGTCTGTCTGTTGGGGCCGTGTCTAGGGAATATGCGCAATTGGAGAGGGTGGAGAGGGAGTGAGAGGGGGAGAAATTGGTCGAAAAGAGAGCATCAGGGGAGGTGCAACGGACTGAACGTCGTACCTCTGACATGGGTTATTTCTATGTTGCCCTAATGGAGACACAGTTTTAACAAAGGCAGCACGTCACCACTTACGCTGACGCCGGGTGGGAAACATAAAGTATCAGTCGGTGAGACAGATATGTGCCGCGGTATCTATATTGTTTACTCTTTCATTTTCAAAATCGTCCAACATGGTCGACAAGCACCGGAGCACTAGTTTCATCCCCTGTTGGACGAGCGAAGGCAAAAAAAAAATCGAGAGCAGTAAAATATAACGAGAACAAAGAATGGCCGTTTCTCGTAAAACACGCTTTCTCAAGAAAAAAATGTAAAGTTATAAATTGAAAAACAAGGTTGTTTCCATAGAGCCTTTCAAATTAAAAAAAAAACAGCAAGTAAACCGCTTTGTGCCAGTTTGTTGGAAGTAGTGGTAAAGGAAAAACAAAAGAGGAGAAAGGTGTGGAGGGAAAAAGAAATGAATGTTCACAGGAAACAAGAGTAGAAAAAAGCCACTGGAAAATAAATAAAAATGTCAAACAATACTATGAATGAAAACCATCCCTTCGAAAGGGAAAGGCTATTCGGAACACACACGTTCACTCCACCGTTGTGTGCCAGGGCACTTTTCGGTTGTACAAAGGATTGTGCTCCCGCTCTTGAAGGGCAGGGGCGCTGACCGTGGATGTGCGCATATTCGTTTGTGAACCGCTGCTCCATTTCCACATGGTGGTGGTACCGTTGGAGCAGGAACGGGTCAAAGTGTATAAACACAAATATATATATATATATATATTCTATAGTATGAAAAAAGAGACAGAAATTGCCGGAAAAAAGTTATAGAAGAATGAACAAGGTGTGTTGGGGGTGAGGAGGAGGTGAGAAACACGGGGGCCCTCAGGGAATAGTTAAAGCTATCCGTCGATTGCATCTCCTACGTCACCCATGCTATCTTCGTCATCGTCGCCATAAATAAAGGAGTCGCCCAGCAATACCGGCTTTCGCACCAGCACTTTGCCGTGGGCAGGCGCCACAGCGGGTTTGCCGCCGCCTTCGCGTACTGCCTCGGGTCCCCGACGGAACACCCGCGCCTCCTCCTCCGCCACCGCCGCGATTGTGATCTGACGCTGTATAGTTGACCACGACACGGACGTCGACGGCATATCCTCGTCGCTGCTCGCCACAGAGGTTGTCTCCGCCGCGCCACCGTCCCGCCGATTGTCCTCCTCCTCCTCGTTGGCTGCGTCGCACTCGCCTACTGTGGACCTCGCCGAGAACATGCTGGCGAAGAGGGCCAGCGCGTCGGGGCTACTGGACCGCTCCGACGGAGCCGCATGCACCGCGGACGGCTCGAATACGAGGGACGGGGTACGCAACGGCCGCTGCGCGTTCTGTGTACCGGCGTGGCGGCGCGCAATACATATCCTAGGCTTGCCATTGGCACCTCTCATGGTGGAGTTCTGCGGCGGGGACGGTATCGCGGCGCCATTCGCACCGCCCTCTCGCTGTTCGTTGACGGGCGCGCGCGAGAACCCCACCCGCCGCGAGTTCATCGCCGATAGGCCTTCCACGGCGTGCTTCAAGGCCGCAGCAAACCCCCTGGTGCGCGTCTGTAACACGTTTGGGAGCAAGGTGGGTTGATCGTGCTTGGAATGGGTGTTGGGAGGCTGCCCGACGTCCTCGACTACGGGTTGCGACGGGGTTGCAGCCATGTACTGCTCCAAAAGCAGTGACAACGGGCCTCGACCGTCATCAAGGCCGGGTGGGTGCCCTGTGAGGGCTGCAGCGTCACAGGTCTTGACCGCGTGCTCACTATCAGCGCCAGCGCGGACGCTGTCGGTGAGGTCATCGCTGGAGGAGGTCGGCACAGCTAGTCGCGCGAGGCCGCGGCGCGAGTGATTGAGCCCGTCACCGAAGGGCAGCCGATTGCTGTACTGCTGCGCCGCTGCCGAGATGGAAAGGCTGCGACGCTTCGACTGGCTCAGTTCTCTGAACGAGGCGGTGTCACTGCATGTGTCGTGGGTCATGGAAGACAAGCTGGAATCCCTGGACGGGGTGGAGGCAAAGCAGCACGATCCGTGGGGTGTCTGCGTGGTTTGGAACATGTGAGATGGTCCATCATCGGCATGCAGTGACCCTAGCGCTTTGTCCGAGGGCGTGGCCGGCCCCGATTGCTGGTGGGACCAATCAGTGTTTTGACGCAGACCGCTCATTTTTCCCTACCAACATATGCGGACGTGATATCTTTCGGCAACAAAGACGCACACCAGTGAGTGAGTGAGGAAACCTCTAGTATGTCAGGCCGTGCGCTACCTGCGCCCTGACCGTCAATAAATGGGAATAATGTTATCTTTTCCAGTTTTCGATCACTCTTGGCGGGGCAAGTGAAAGAGTTCCTTACTTGTCGAGCAACTGACTTACGGTCCACGTAAGCAGAACACGTACGGTGTGCACCAGATACGAGAATTGTGAAACGTCGAAAGGAATAGTAAAAGTACGGAGTGAGAGCGCATATCAGTGGAGTATATAATGTAGAATAGAATCAGGCTGCAGGCCATTCATGAGGAGGACGCATTACACAAAACATCATCATCCCCATCCCCAACACCTCACTACAGCCACAAACATTGACAGGCGAAGACGGGAGAGTGAGAAGAGGAATATCACTCAACACTGACAAGAATACACTAAGCGTGTCTGAATGGCTGTTCAAGGGGCGGTTCACAGGCACCACCCTGACGTTAAAACACATCAAGCACACACAAAAAAAAACTCACGGCGATGTAGGTTTGCTTTATTTTTCTGTCTGCTGATAATATTCACGCGGAGGGAAATAACGATAGAAAAAAAAGAGAAGTTCGGGCAGAGAATATTGCACGCGGTCTTTCAATATGGAAGTGAAAGGGACGCGAAAAAGGGAAGGCGCAGAAAATAGTCATCAAATCAACAGCTTTTACTGGAAAAGATGTACGGGGCACAGAAGCGAACAGTGCATTTCTCATCTTTAGCACACACGCTTACTTCACCTTAAGGCAGATTGTCGGGATCTCTACATCGATTTCGTCACACTCTGCCTCGTCGTCGTCGCACGACACGGTGACAGATAGGTCGAAGAACATGCTACGGTTCTCCCAGAAGGGACGAGGCAGCGAACCGCCCGCCTCGGCGATCTTCTGCTTCTCGATGGCCTGCACGATCGGGACGTTGGTGTTGGCGTGTGACGGACGGCCATTCCACAGCAGACCCTTGCCGACGCCAATGCCATCAACCTCGAATGTGTACGGCTCCTTCCCTGTCTTCTCCGTCTGCAGGGCGTTCAGCTTCTCCTCCAGCTGGGCGGCGAACTCCTTCACTGTCGTGGCGGTTGTGACCTCCATGTTGACCTGATCATACTTGGTGAATCCCTCCGGCACGCACACAACAAGCTTCTTGTAGGTGTAGTCCTGCTCGGGAAGGTACGTCTTGACGATCTTAGTGCGGTTGCGGATGGGCAGGTCGCGCTCAAAGAGGACAAAGTTGTTCGTGCCGACGTCAAGCATGCCGTTCCTGAGGCACGACACATCCTTGCCCTGAAGCACCTTGAACAGCTCAAGCAGCGCCAGCCCGGTGACGGCGGAGGTGGTCGTGGCAATCGCCGGAATGATCTTGCCGGCAACGAGCTTCACCTTCATGCGGTCCGCGGTGGGGATCTGGTAGTTCTCTGCGCGCAGGTTGCTCGCTGCCGCGATGAAGTCAATCTGGAAGTTGTCGTCGTCGTCCTTCTCAAACTCCAGCGGGGCGGCCTTGGTAGAGGCGCACTTCTCCGCGAGGACACCCACCTCTTGGAGCACCGCCTGGAGCTCGGCCTCCTCCTCCTCCACGCTGCGCTGAGCATCGTTGGCGGCGGCATCAGCAGCAGCCTCCTCATCGAGCCCGTCGACGCTGCCAGGGACGTACTCGGGCAGCTTGAGCTCGCCCAGGGCGCTAGACAGCCACGCGTCGGTGCGGTACTCCTTCATCCAGCGGTTGTCCTCCTCGTTGAAGCGAGCCTCCGGCTTGGGCGGGTGGACGCCGAACATACAGGCATACAGGTTGATCGCTGAGAGAAGAAAGTTCTTGGCGTCGTCGTTGGCCATGACCGCCTTCACGTCCTGCAGGTTCAGCGCCGCGGGGAACTTGCGGTGGCCGGACCAGAACGCGTCGCCGTTCTTCTTCTTGGCGTCCTGGGGGAAGCATGCCTGCAGGTCGAAGATGCGGTCGCGGTAGAGCTTGAACATGATGTCGTACGCCAGCTGTCCACACTGGGACATGTTGGCGCCCTTCGCCAGAATATCCAGCGTGCGCTTGAGGGACTTGAGCGGGCCAAGGTTCTTCTCGATTAAGCTGCGCTTCTCGCCGTCGCTCTTCGCCTGAGACACCTCATTGCGAATACGACCGACGTAGCCGCTGGGGTCCTCGATGATCTGGTGGGCAGACTGCATAGGGGAGACAAAGAGGTCATCGAACTGAGCGCGGGCCCACTCGATGCAGTGATCGTAAATGTACGGAAAGTTGCGCAGGGTGCACATGGGGATGCCGCCCGTCTGGTCCGCCGCACCACCGTCCGCATAGGAGCTGGTCTTCCCTGGGACAATAATATCCACGTTGCCGCCCGTGCCCATCGTGCCAGCCTCGACAAGAACCTTGTGGAAGCGGACACACTGACCATCCACGTACAGACGGGCTTCCATGTTGTCGAGGGCGTTCACGACAACGTCAAGGCCGCCCCAGAAGGCATCGGGGTACAGGTGCTCCGTCGTCGCACCAACAAAGTCCTGCCGCGCATCGACGTGGGCGCTGGGGTTGATCTCCTTCATGCGCGCGCCGGCTGCGGCGGACTTTGGCTGGCCCACATTGTCCTCGCGGAAGAGGAACTGGCGGCTGAGGTTGGAGACCTCGATGCGATCGTTATCGGTGACAACAAGGGAGCCGTTCGGGCCACACGCCACGCCGCAGAGCGCGAAGTTTTTGATGTTTTCACACCCGAGCGCGCCGCAGCCCACCATGAAAATCTTGAGGTTCTCTACCTTGTGCTGCAGCGTCTTGCCAAAGATGGCGATCTGGTGGTCATACCGGCTCTTGACGGGGGTATACTCTGCCTTGTTACCAACATAGTCGGCGTTATCAGGCAGCACGGCCTCCGCGGAAAGGTGGAACCACTGATGGATGGGGGTGTACTTACCCGAAATCTTCACCACCTCTTGCGCAACAATCGCGCCAAAGAAGGAAGCCAGCGGCTGCAGCTCCACCTGCGCGAGCAGCGCCTGCCGGCGCACGGAGTCCTCGCTCACCTCCTCGACAATCAGCGGCGCCAGCGGTGGGGGCGGGGGGTTCCGGGCGGGAAACTCGGCCTTGCCCGGGGCAGAGGAAGGTGCCGGGGCGGCGGCTGGCTTCGGCGCTGCCTTGTTCTCCTGCACGATGGTTTTAGCAATCTTCACCACCTCATCCGCCTCGTGCCCGTTGTGCAGGGCAGGGAGGAACCCATTATGCGTCTCCGCAAAGCGCAGCAGGGCGTGCAGCGTGAGGTGCGTCTGGGACTCCTCGGAGCCGTCCATCATGGGGCTGACGGGGATAAACTCGCCGGGCGAGATCAGGCTCTCGTGCAGGGTGCGGAACGACAGGTTTACCGTCTCCTTCAGCTCCTGCAGGAAGCCACCAGTGCTGTACGGCACGGTGTAGCCCTGCTTCTCAAAGGACGGGTACACGCGCACAGTGTCGCGAGGGTCAGACGGGCAGACAACGCCGTCAAAGACCTGGTTGTTCACGCTCGTCCCGTCCGCCTTCGTGAGCCCCTGCACCTCTGTCAGCTTGATCTGCGTGTAATCGCGAAGGGCGCCGGGAGTCTGGCCCTCCGGGGTCTCGAACCGCACACGGCTGTAGGCCTCCCCGGTGGCATCCTTGCGCTCCACAACCTCCGTGATGGCCTTCTGCAGCATCGGCCGACCATCCACATCCTTGACGGTGAAGGCGTCGCCGTGGTCGACAAAGACCGACCCCACGGAGCCCACCTGCATCGCGAGGATGAAGGAAATGGTGGGCTTGTGGTTATGGCAGAACGTGTTCCAGCGGTGGAGAGTCTTGAGGGAGAGGTCAGGCGCCGTAGCGGTGAAGATCACGGCCGTCATGCCGCCAACGACGGCCTCCGACAGCTCGTCCGCCACACGAATGCGCGTGTTGGGGTTGAGGTCGGCAATGTACGCCCGAGAAGCCTCCGCGATGGTCTTGCCGCTGGCAATCACCGCCTCCGTGATAGCAAAGTTGACGCCCATATCACCAGCCTCGGGACGACGGGGGTCGTACAGCATGATGGTGTGCACACCAGCAAGTGCGAGGTTCTTGGCAGCCTCGATACCGACGGCCCCACATCCAACAATGAGAACCTTGAAAGAAATTAGCTTGGCCATCGTCTCCAAGCCGTAGGTGCCGATCGTGCGGCTCTGCTTGTCCAGATACTTCCGGTCAATGGTCTGCTCCTGCTCGGCCATTTTGTCGTGTTGATGTCTTATGTAGTGGGGGGGGGGTTAGGTAGGTAGGTAGGTAGAAAGCGTAGGAATCAGGTGGGTTGAGTATGAATGTCTCTTTACTTGCGTGCGTGCGTTGAACTGCGATGTAAGATGGGAAGGCTCGAGAGTCTCCGGTAGTCTTTACGTGATACGGTGACAGGATAGCAGTGGAGGTTGGCAAAAGTGGATGCTATATTGCAGACAGACCACCACACGTGCGTACCCTAATGGTGAAGCCTGCGGGATCAGGTTGCCTATTTGTGTGTTTTATAATAAGATGTGATGAAAACCAGACGGTAAATAAAATATGAAACGCTCCAGGCGTTACTTTACTTGCACACGGTGGAAGGAAAGAAATCGTGGGAAACGTGTATAGCAGTGACACAGTGGACTAGGTCCGTCAGAAGCACAAAAAAAAGGGCAAATCATGGTGGGGAAGTGAAGGGGGAGGAGAGTGAGTGGATTCACGCCAGGACGAAGGAATGAGAGGAGGGGGAAGGGGGAGTATAACGTCATAATGGCGGCATAATGGCGGCAACTTCTTTCATGTTTGCGTCCAACGGCTGTGTCCTCGTGATGTAGGAGGGCAACGGTGGTGCATTACAGCTGTCGCGCTTCACATAACAGTAGTTGTGCTGCGTATCCTATCCAGTCACTCAAACCTGCTGGCTGGTGGTTGCACGCAAATATACATGTTAACATCTTTCTACAAGATGAATACACACACACACACACACTCCTTTCTGTATCGTTTTTTTCTGCGCAGTACTTCTTTGATATACTCTGGCAGACGCCACGTTAACTGTTTTTTTTTATTTAGAAAAAGAAGAGGATATACTTTGCGGGGGGGGGACCTGTTTTTTTGTGTGTGTGTTGTCCTCCAACCACTGCATGGCTGCTAATGAGCTTCTCCTGTGGTTTTGTTTATCCCAGCGCCCCGTATCAGTGTGACGGCTGCGGCTTCTTGTCCTTGTGCTCCAGATTCTTAAAGCTGCGGACGCACCACGCCGACGGACCCTGTGCGTCCCTCGTGCGGAAATAGCAGATGGTCTCCCTCAGCGTCCTTCCGTGGTTGGAGAAGCTGAGCCACACACGCTCAACCCCCTGCTGACCGTACGACTCCATGTACAGCTGTCTGCCTTCATCCAGTACGCACGCCCGGCTGCGCAGCTGGCCGCGCGCGGGGCAGGTCCACGCCCACTCCTTCCCATCCACACGGATTACACGATCAACCTCTTCGATGATGGTCGTCGCCGTATAGGCGATGTGCTGCGTGTCACGGTCCACCTCGTACTCGTAGGAGGGGTCAACCTTGCCCATCAAGTTGCGCCACAGAACGGGCACGTGTTGCTCAACCAAAACCGCACTGAGGCTGCCAGAGGAGAAGTCGAACTTCCAGGTCCCGTCCAGGAGTGCCTTGAGCTGGGAGAGCTCCAGGCCTGTCGGGGTGGTCGCCAGAGCCTCGGGGGAGGGGATCTGCTTATCCTGCATGGCGTCCTCGACGTTCATCAGAGAGGTAGAAGCACTCAGCGGCGCCGTCACCAGATCCAGCGCCGCGGCTTCCTTTGTCACCCAGGCCCCGCACTTGCTGTGAATCACGTCACCGAGCTCGCGCAGCATGAAGGCACGGAGCGTCAGCGTGGTGGTGTCAATCGGGCCAACCCCAAAGTACCCCACCCACTTCCCTTCAAACCACATGAGCGCGCGGTTGACCCTCTTCCGGTCGCCGCCATTGTGGTACAGGGACCCGTAGACGCCGAACATGGCAGCCAGAACAACACGGTGGGCATCGCTGAGCGCAACCTTGCTGATGGCCGCGACAGTGTCGAATGCCCGAAGTGAGGCCAGCGCGGGGCCCTCCGAAATGGCGACCCAGCCCTCCGGCTTCGCAGCAAGCGCAGCCACTTCAGCGGCCTTCAACGGTGTGATGGCGGCCGAGCGGAAGGAGTTGAGCAGCCCCCGCGCATCCTGCACTGCGCCATAGCCGGAGCACTCCATGAAGCCTACGCCGGTCACCGGGACCTTTGTTGGGCCTGTCTCGCCGTCTGCAGCAGGTTTGATGAGTGTGCCGTCCACCTTCACCGTGCCAAGCCACGAGCTAGGCTGGAGGAGGGAGCTAGTCAGCTCCTGATCCGGGAAGGCCATCTTGACCTCGAGCTCCGCGACGATGCCGTCGTACATGGGCACACGCACGTGGTACTCCATCGGGTACACCATGCTAGTCTCATCGCTACGGAACTTGCGGCCGGCGTCAGAGGACGTAAACGCAATGTCGTGGGCGTAGCCGGTGCGGGCGTCCGGCGTCGACCAGTACGCGTGCGCTGCCCTCGTCTTTCCGCTCTGGACGGTTGTGAAGAGGTGGCGCTTCTCCTTGTCCTCGCTGGGCTCTTCCTTGCCATCCTTGCTGAAGAGAAGAGGCGTGAAGCGGGAGATGGAGAGGCGGTCCTGCCCCTCATTGAAGAGGAAAATCATGCAGCGATCAACAAGGACACTCTCCCTGGAGCGCCTCATGTCAACGCGCTGCGTCCGCAGAAAGTTCGACTCCGCCGTGGAGCGAGGCACAACGCCGCCGAACCGGTGCTCCATGCATGCCTCGCCAATCTTGATATCCAGCTGCCGTGCAACCTCGAGGTCGTCCGAGGCGCGGGTGATGCGGAGGGAGCACTGCACAACGCGCATGTGCGGGAATCCGTAGCAAAAGTAGTCGTCCTTCCAGTCACCACAGCCCAGAACGCCGTGGTCGCCGTCAACCACCGGCACGAGGCGCGGGGAAAGGGTAACATCCAGCACAGCCTTGTGCTCCTTGGAGAGATCGCCGGAGGGGTCCTCGTTCGTGCATCCCTCGAGATGCAGGTGGTAGGTGGTAAGGGCGAGAATATCCTTGCTGACCTCCCGGACGGAGGGCTGGATACGCTTGAGAAAGCACTTTCCAAAGCGGAGGTCGAGATCGCTGAACCGCCCGCGGACCGGCTCTTCGATGAGCTGATCAGGGCACACAAGCACGTCGCGGTTGAACTGCTCCACCGTGGCCTGCATCAGATGCGGCTCCACGTTCCCAAGGTCGCCCTTGGCCAGGAGCGCCGACAGCATCACCGGCGCGCGGTGGTCGAGACAGCTAAACCGGTAGTACTTTTTGGGGCCGTGCGGGTTATCGTCCGTGATCGTCCACTGCACCACGGCGAGGTTGCTCACGTCGGAGGACTCATCAGGGGGGTTCATGCTGCTGCTCACGGCAGTCAGCGAGAAGGTGGCGGTAAACGCGAAGCGGCGGTCGCGGCCAAGAAAGCTCTTGATGTGCCATGATTCATTCCGAGTGTTGCCATGGGGCTTGTCGTGCTCCTGCATAACGCGCCGCATCACAGTGCCGCTGATCTCCTCGGCGTTGCGGGCATCGCCAGTAATGACGTCGCTCGGCCACGAGTCAAGGATGCGCTCGCGCAGTGCCTTCTCCTCATCGCATTGCTCCTCTAGGCGCTGCCGCTGCCGCTCCTGCTCCACCTGCCTGGATGGGAAAAACATGGCGAGTTAATTCCGGGGAGAGGGGGACAAATGGTCTGCACGCGGGCGTGTGTCTGTGAACTTGTTTCAACAGAGTACGATAGATGTGTTGCAAAAACAAAATGCACTTGGCCGTGTGTTTGTTCGAGTGCGTTCGCCTTGGAGGTGGACAGGGAGTATGTGTTATCTGTGTTTGACGCAGTGGCGACGAAGATTAACTGTTGCTCTGGATAAGATATCTGTAGATGTGTATAAAACTGAGTTCTGTCTGTAGCTCTGCTATCCTGGAGGAAGGGGTAGGGAGAGAGAGAGAGAAACGATAGAATTTCGAAAAGAATCCCTCCTTGGAGTGTCGCTGCAGTTCAATATATAGAAAGAGGCGGAAACTAAATAGGAACAAGTACTAAGAATCTAATGTGTTTAGGCTCTGCGTAATATCATAGAAACGGGAGATCACAGGATGAGAGGTGCATACAGGAGGGGACAAAAGCAACTTCATCTACCAACCACACAAGAGTGAACAATCCCAGTTGACAGCATTGCAGGCACATCAAAGCGTCTCGCATACGAGACATCGTTTTGGAACCACCGACACACACCGCTCTCCGTGTAGAGAGGTAGAGAGGGATGACGCACCCACCCCTGAGTGTCCTGCAGGACAAGCATGGTAAAAGGCACATACCGCCTCCCGTACACACCACTCCACAAGCCCCATACACATACGCAAGAGGTAACTTCGATGCACATGCAGGCGTTTTTTTTAATGTTGTTGAGAAAGGGAACAGGGCCATTCAGACGGTTCAGGAGGAGGAACGAAAGGACGGGTCGTTGACAAATGGTGTGAAAAGGAGGAATAAGGAAAGAGGAGGAGGGGGCTGAAACAAATGAAACGACGAAAATAAACTGGTTTTGAATAATATTATTGGCGTTGTCGTTGAAATATCACTCACTCTTTTGATTGAAAGGTGGCGGGTGTTGTGGTGGCGGTTGTCACCCACACCCGCGCGTACCGTATATTCCGTGATGGATCATGGGAAGGGAGGAGACGAGAGGATGGATAAGAAATAGGCATAGAAGGAATGGTATCACTACTACTATGCTGTGGATAGCGACTACCCAAAATTATCACATCCCTTGGCCCCCTCGTCAAGGGACCCTGCACACGCATTTGGACACGGTTTACTTTTTTTGGTGAAGCCCACTCAGGTTTAGTATAGATGTCTGATAGAAAAGTGACAAGGGAAGGGGAAACAGAGAAGAGGAGTGCCGAAGGCGGGAAGGGAGGGGGGGGGAAGGGAATATGGGCTAAACCACAAGGCATGCAGGGGTTTCCCGCAGTTGCCGGGATGGTGCTACGCGGTAGCCCAGAAGAACTTCGTCATATGCGAGAGGCATAAGAAAAGGAAAAAAAAAGAAGAGAGCGAAATGTGAAACAAAGACCATGAGGAAGAAGAGAAGTATCAGAAGAAGTGAAAAAAGCTGGGGATACGTTCGCTAACAGTGTATGGAAGATGAGAACACGCACGTACGGGTCACACATAGAGGAAAACGGGAAAGTTCCCTTTTATTAAATAAGGAAACGGAGAGCGACAGAGGAGCAGTTGTGGCCGAGTCCTCATTCTGTGGCATCCAGGAAGACGTGCATTGGAGCCCGTCGTCGCGCCTTCGCTCGTCAATGGTGACGCGTCCGGAGGAGAGAACTTTAGTTGTCCGTTTCGCCATGTGACACCCCATAAACGTTAGAATTCGCTCAGACATAGTAAAAGGAAGAGGGGCAGATGAAAAGATAAAATAAAGAAAGAGAACGCGCAAAATGAAAAAAGAAGACACACCGTTATCTTGTTGATCAGCCTTTATGTATCAAATAGCCATTATGAGTTATGATCGTCCTTGAGGTCGATGAAAAACCCTGCCCCCCTTTACAAGAACGTGAATGTCAGATGTGGGTAGCATTTGCGCAGCTTCTCAGTCCAGGAGGAGCACATGTGACAACCTGACTGCATATGAGCCCGTAGCACATTATGCATGCAAACACACACTTTGACAGGCACGTTCATAAAGAAAGGAAACAAAGATTTTTTGTAAAAAGATGGGGGATATATAAGAAACGGAACAAAATACAAAGAAAAGGGGAGAGAGGGGGAGAAGGCGAGGAAGAAGAAAAAAAGTGCGGAACAGGAATCCTGCTTCTGAAACCAATGTAGACGGCTCTTCGTTTTGTTTTGTTGTCCGTTGTTTTCTGTTTCAGAACTAAAATAACAAGAATCGAAATGGTAAGAGAAGGACGTAAAGGGGATAATGCTGCTCAAACGTGTCTGTGAGAGAGAGAGCACCAAAGAAAAACGAAAAAGACAAGATGGTAAAGAAAAAAGGGTGAGAAAGAAGAATTGTGGTGGTGAGTGATACAGTGTTCACCAAGAGAGCGACAAGGCACTCTATCGAACACGCGTACACACACACAAGTAAAAAACCACAAGCCCACATTCACCGTATCTTACAGCTTGGCCCACTTGGACTTCTCAATGGCCTTCTTCCACTCCTCCTGGCGCTCCTTGCGGATGCTCTCGTCCTTGAGCACGGGGTGCACAGTGTCGGACAACAGCTCAACCTCGCCGATGCGCTTGAGCTCCTCGAGCGACTTCCATGTCCCAACCGCAAGGCCGGCACACATGGCGGCACCGAGGGCGGTGGTCTCCTTCATGTGCGGCACGTGCAGATCCACACCGAGAGCGTCAGCCTGCATCTCCATGAGCAGGTGGTTGCGGGTGAGGCCGCCGTCGACCTTCAGGGACTCCAGCCTCACGCCGCTGTCGTTACGCATCGAGTCAATGACGTCGCTGACCTGCATCGTGATGGCGTGGAGGGCGGCGCGCATGATATGGGCCTTGTTCGTCTTGAAGGTCATGCCGACGATGGTGCCACGGGCGGTGGGGTCCCAGTAGGGCGCGAGGAGGCCACCGAACGCGGGGATGAACACGACGCCGTCAGTGGTGCCAACCTTGCGGCACATGCCCTCCACCTCACGGGGGTGGCCAAAGAAGCCGAGGTTGTTGCGCATCCACTCGACCGTCGCGCCGGCGGCGGAGATGGAGCCCTCAATGGCGTAGTGGCACGGTCCATCGCCAATCTTGTAGCCAGCAGTCGCCAGCAGGCCGTGCTCGGAGAACTTCACCTTGGTGCCGACGTTCATCAGCAGGAAGCAGCCAGTACCGTAGGTGTTCTTGGCCTCACCGGACGTGAAGCACATGTTGCCGAACATGGCGCTCTGCTGATCACCAATGCAGCCGCAGATCCAGGTCGGCTCGCCGAGGGCGGTGGCCGTGTCGTGGTCGCGAGTCGTGACCTGGCAGTACTTCTCGCTGCAGCTGCGGATCTCCGGAAGGGACTTGATCGGGATCTTCAGCTTGCTGCACAGCTCCTCGCTCCACTGCAGCTTCTCGAGATCCATGAGGAAGATACGGGAGGCGTTGGTGACGTCCGTCTTGTGGCACTTGCCCTCGCTGAGCTTCCACATGAGCCAGCACTCCGTCGTGCCAAAGAGAAGGGTGCCCTTGTCCGCGGCCTCCTTCACCGCGGGCACGTTCTCGAGCATCCAGCGCATCTTGAAGGCGGAGAAGTAGGTGCTGCACGGCAGGCCAGTCACCTTGGCAGCAAAGTTCGGGTCGCCGCCACCGATGGTCTGGGCAATGCGCTTCTGCACCTCGTACGTACGCGCGTCACTCCACACGATCGCGTTGCACAGAGGCATGCCCGTCTCCTTGTCCCACGCAACGGTCGTCTCGCGCTGGTTGGTGATGCCGATGCCATCGAGCTTCACGAACTTGGGGTCCTTTTCGCGGAGCTTCTTGAGTGCCTCAACGATGCAGAGGCAGGAGTTGTTGTAGATCTCCATCGGGTCATGCTCAAGCCAGCCGGGCTTGGGCGTGATCTGGGTGTGCGAGATCTGGTGCTCCGTCACGATGCGGAACTTCTCGTTGAAGACGATGCATCGGCTGGAGGTGGTACCCTGGTCAATGGAAGCGATGTAAGACATGGTTATGTCTTTTTTGAAGTCTTTTTGTGTTTAGGTTGGTGTGTTGTTTGTGTAGCTGTTGAAGTTGCTGCTGAGCAACGGTACTTACCGAATTAACGTTTGGTAGAAAAAAGAAAGTGGAGGGTGGGGTGTTTTAAAAAATTTGTGCTACCGAGGTGCAGATTGACGACGGGAACGTTTTGCTGTTAGAGTGGTGAGTGGGCTTTAGAATCCTGTGGTTGTTTCAAAAAAGGGAGGTGGGAAGAGTGAAGAACATAATTTTTCCACTGTAGAAAGATGTTTCCTCGTAGGGGGGAAAGGGGTGAATCACAGCGAGACGCACGCAGAGTGAGCTATCGCTTTATACACATTTTCTAATCATCCAGCGCGATCAAGAATCTACCCGTTGCACATCACGGTATCATTCATTTTTTTTTGATATGGGACATAAGAACCATGTTCACCACGTCGAGAACAAATTTGTTGATTAAACACAGCGGTGGAAACCGCGGGCTACCTAAACAGACAATCCTACCCAGAATTCAAACTTAATTGGCTAGCGAACAATGAAGATTGAGAGAGATAGGACGTCCGTACACGGTGGTACGGTGTGTCCGTGAAGAGGGTCACATGGTGCAGAATATGCGTCTCTTGCTCACACTTACTAACCCAACATTGCGATTTGTATAAGTGCGCAGAAAGCAGGTAGCGAGTGGAGCTTGTTCAAGGGGGTTTATGCATCACACAGCATCATGGACAAGAATGATTTAAAGGAGCCAACATGACCGGCGGTGTGCCTTGGAATAGAGAAGTACAGCGCAAGTTCACGATCATGACGAAGCCACAGAGAATCTTGCTCACACTTACTAACCCAACATTGCGATTTGAATGGCGCAGAAAGCAGGTAGCGAGTGGAGCGAAACAATTGTAACCATACCGTAAAGTGTATGTTACACAAAAATCTCAAGAACATAGGGAAAAGTGACATCCGGCGGCGAGAAGATTAAGGGACATTCACGTACGTCTCCACACCGTCAGAGCAATATCTTGCTCACACTTACTAACCCAACATTGCGATTTGAATGGCGCAGAAAACAGGTAGCGAGTGGAGCTTCACAGGCAAAGCAACGCTGTCAACACCAATCGTAAAGCGGAGTATGAGACTCGCCGCTTCGGGGCAGATGAGAGAGGGGCGTACACGAGTATCAATTACCAACGCCCTTGACACAACGTGGAATATAGATATATAGGGCAGATAAATAAAAGAACAGTGAGAGACGTGATGGGAGGAGAGCAGCAGGGGTACGCTTAGGGTTAGGTACACTGAGAAGAAATCAGACAACATGAACATTGCGTTCATCGTATACAATTGGTCGACGTGTGGAACGCGCGCGTGGGGACATGGATTGAATAGCATCCATGTGTGTGGATCAGCAAAGGCTGACAAATGCGAAGCACCTTCCAAAGGCTTTCTTTCTTGTTAACGGGCGTCAGTTGGATAACGAAGAAGGGATAGTAAACGAGGAAGAGGGTGAGGGGAGGGGAGGAGGGTGGGGGGGGGGGGGGACAGCAGATGACAACAAAAATCAAAGAAAAATGTGTGGAAGAGAGAGGATAGGCTCCCCGCCCCTCCACAAGGTTCAGATGAAGGGGTAGGAGACCGGATCAAACAAGATAATTGTAAAGGTATGCATTCCCCGTCGTGCGCTGTCAGTGTTATGAAGGGAGGGAGGGGGGGAGGGTGGGTGGGGGGGTATGCAAACAGCCGCAGTACGATCAAGCAATGGAAAATAATGTTACGTACTCAGCGGCACGGAAATACACACACGGACACACGCACACAGTAAATGGAGAGAGGCACATTAACAAATTTTCCTTTACACAAGCAAGGGCAAAAGATGTCCGTCGAGCGCACGCACATATCGAACCACACACTGAGCATCGGTTTTCGTATCGCGGAAGGGCATTATCCTAACCAGGCACGTACGGGGAGCTCGACGGGGGGGATCACGCAGTGGCAACGGTGCACATCGCGCGGAGGAGGCCGCTTGGGAGTAAAGATCACTACGAGCAAGCAGGAGAACACGGGCCGCGCCTAGAGCTGCATGTCCTTCAAGGGGATGGAGAGGTCCTTGATGGGGAGTGCTCCTCCGGAGACAAGGTTCTTCTTGCGCAGCTTACCACTCTTCAAATCTTCCTCGCGCGCTGCAACGAGCTCAGGGACGAGGTCCTCCCGCCCGGTGATGCTAACGCGCTGGCACATGCCCACCTGATCAAAGCGGTGGTTGCGCAGGGCGACGAGGCAGACAAAGTCGCGCCGCCCATCCTTCGGCTTCTTGGACCTATCCGCGTACTCGATGAATGTCCACTTGGCCGTGTTCGGCGACACCGCAGGGATGCAGCCCAGGCCCTTGACGACGAGCGACGCAGCCTGGCCCATGTCGGGGGACGACCACGGGGTGGCCTTAATCTGCTCTTGTAGGGCTTTCTCCGTAGTTGCGTAGTTTTCCTGCTTCTTTTCCGAGTCAAAGTCCTTGATGATGGGGCAACGCTTTGCTATTTCGTTCTCGCGCATATACTGAAAACTAAACCGGTCCGTCCGCACCGTCCGCATCGCGATGCCGTCGGGGTCGTACACGTACATGAACTCACGGAAGTCATCAAAGCGCCGCTGTGTCGCCTTGCGGTAGCGCGACTCGGCGACGACGCGCAGACTATCCAGCTTCCGCTCCTCCGCATCGAGGGGCTTGTCGTACTTGGCCTTGAGGGCCTCGTCGACCTCCATCGGCAGCGGTGGCGGGAGGCCGTGGTCAATGTTGTGCAAGTGCAGGTTCTTCTCGTCGATCATCCGCTGCATGGTGTAGTAGCGCTCGCCGGCGTAGATGAAAACGACGACGGTGAGGCCGAGGGAGATCCAAATCTCGGCGCCGTAGAGGTAATCGTAGCACCGCCGCAGCACACTTCGGTTCTTCTCCGCAGCGCGCGACCGTGCCGCCTCCTCGCGCTCCTCTGCCCGCCTCCGTGCTGCCTCCATCCGCTCATTCGCCTTGCGGATCTGCTCGTTGCGCTCCTGCCAAAAGTCGCCGCCCGTCGCCTGCTGCCGGCCCGTGGCCCGACCCTGTGCGAAGGCCTTTTCGTGGAAGCCAGACGTCTGCTGCCTGTACTCTGCGCGGATCTGGCGGTAGGCCGCATTGATGTCGCGAAACTTATTGGCGTCGCCAGTGGGCATGTCGGGGTGGTACTGCTGCGTCAGCTCGTGGAAACGCCGCCGAATGTCCTCAAAGGGCGTGTTGGGGGTGACGTCGAGCACGCGGTACGGGTTCACAAAGCTGCCGTGCTGCGTGGGGTGACACAGCAACACGGGCGTACCGCGCAAGAACAAGGCGCGGGGGAGCGGCGTAATCCTGAACATGATGATGACGATGGCGATGTCGTCTTGCTAAACCAAAAGGATAAAGGTAACGGGGGGAAGTGGTGATCAACACAGCACGCGCGGTACAGTGGAGTGAATCAGTTAAGTGTGTGTGTGTGTGTGTGGTTGGGGGTGGGGGTGGGGGGTGGGGGGGGCTAGTGTGTAGGAAAGTGTGAATGGCGAGAGAGAGGTTTCGATCGCGATGCAAGCAAAGACCACCGCAACGGCGATCAAATGAAGGAAGAAAAAAAACACGAAGAACGGATAACCAGGATGGAAACACAGCCGGAGAATAACGAAGGTGGATTGAGGCACTGAATAAGCTGTAACTTGATTCGAGAGAGGGGAGAGAGAAAGGGATTCGAGCGTGTGAAATAAATCCAAGGAGGAGGATGCTACAATACTACCGAAACTTGCACAAAGGGCTATTCGGGGAGATTATATTGTCTATGCCGGAGATGGCTCTTTGCCACTTCTTTTTCACTAAGCGACCCACGGCGGTGGAAGATACGCAGTGAAAAATAAAAGGCAAAGAGGGTAGAACAGAGTCGGCAGGAAAAGAAAAAACAACAGAGTGACAGCGGCTTTCACTGTCCGTAGGAATGATTCTTGTTCCACCCTTTCTACAGATGTGCGTACTCCTAAAGAGTTCAACCTAGGACAAATGAAAATAAAGCGCGCAGGGGAAGAGATGACAAGAAGTGAACCGTAGCAGTGGATATTGGCTTAGGACGCCGCCGTTCATTAGAGCTACACGTCCAGAAACCCTCCAATGTGGACTCGTTGCTCCGACGGTCGCATGGAGAGTGAAGCCGCGCACACCAGCATACACGCGCCCCTCGGGGGAGGGGGGGGGATCTCTTACCGGTTTTCCAGCGGAGTCAGTAAGAAAGGTGCACTGGACGCTGAGAGCGAACTCTAGCCTACCCTCTCAGCGAGAGAACACATGTCGCGAGTGCTCCGTGCTAAGCGAACCTAACCGAACACACCCAAGGGCATGCACGGATGCACGGGGTTTTCATCACACCGGTGAGTGCAATATGTTGCACCCATGTTTCTTTTGAATACAATTTCCTTTGCTCAAGTAGCGATTGGGGCTTTTCTTTCGTTGCGCCATGCATCGTTTTTCTTTAACTTTTCATATGCTTTGACCGCTTAAACCGGTTGCTTAATAGTGGAAAGGAAAAAATTATATATGGGGGGGAAAACGAGCAGCAAACCTTTGTCATCGGGGAAGCGAAAAATTGGGATGAGGACGGGAACAATATATATATATATATATTGAGTGGAGAATTAATATCACAAATACGAAAAAAGAGAATAAACAAACAAAGTAACTCTTTTTTATAAATGTACCGCGAAAACACAAAGGAGACAAAAATAGCCATAGAGACATCCACACACCTGGCAGGCGTGCTTTATCTCCACTTTATTCATTCATTTTTTTACCGAATAAAAGAGAACATGGAATCTATAGGGGAGGGAAATGAACAAAGTGAATTGGAGCGGTGGGCACACGACACGTGCTCTATCAAATACAAATAAGGCTGCGGAAAGAGGGGGAAAAAATACGGCGTGACACCGTTATAGTCTTTTTTGTTGCGTATTTTTTGGTTTATTATTCTTTTAGTCAGTAGCGGTCTTCTCTCCTCTACGGCAGATGAATTGGAGAAGGGTTGTGTGTTTTTTTTTAAGGAAACAAAGGCCGTCTTCGGTGGATTTGTTGGAGAATGGAAGTGGGAACGGTGGGGAGGGATCCATCGGGAGGGGAAGAGAGTGTCTGAGGAAAGATTTATGGACTGGAAACAAAGTCATATATATATATATATATATATAGATGTTGTATGTGTGTGTATGCGTGTCCGTGTATGCGAGGCACGAAACAGCGATCCAAGATATAATGGTAGAGAAAGAAAGAAATATATATATATATAGAAGAAAACAGGTTCCTCAGTTGATGGGGCTATAAAAAGCGCGCCAAGCACAGGGGACCGAAGAAGAGAGATATGGGGAGGGGGGGGGGGGGGGGGGTAAATAGGTGGAGGGATACGACAGACGACGTGTGCAAACGCAGCTATCCGAGAAACGGTGGGACGGGTGCCCCCCCCTTCCCTCCGCACCGCGTCGTGCACCGCGCCGGCACTTGCCGCGTGTTGCTTAGAAACCACCATCGTCCAGGGCCATGCCGTAGCGGGCGTTGGCGCCGCCGCCGCCGCCGCCACCACCACGGTTGCCGCGGCGCGACCCACGCTCGCCCCACGTCTCGTTCGTGTCCTCGTGGTGCGGGGCGCGGCTCGGGCCACCGCCGCCGCCACCGCCACGACCACCGCGCCGCCCACCGCGGCCGCCGCCGCCGCCGAAGCCCGTACTGCGCAGCATCGCCTCGCCCTCGACGCGCTCCGCCTCCTCGCGGAACCAGTCGGGGGTGTTCTGCTCGTGCTCGGTGAAGTACTTGTAGAGCTCGAGGCAGAGGCGGCGGTCCTTGCCGCTGCTGTAGAAGCACGTGGCCGTGCCCTTGTTACCGGCGCGGCCGGTACGACCGATGCGGTGCACGTAGTCGTCC
>AUXJ01001103.1:0-13560 GCA_000482205.1 Herpetomonas muscarum
AATGTTTATGTGGTTTGCGTTAGTGGCGCGTGTAATTTAATGAGGCGAGAATGCAGGGAAATAGATAGATAGTTCGAGCATGGTAGCGTGCAGGTGGCAGAGGGACATGGTCAAAGATGACAAACAAGCGAGGGTGCATTTGGTTCTTCCCTCCGCGCTCGCAAGCGGCGTCAGAGGATAGTTAAGGTGGCTAATTGCCAAAAATGAGTACGGACGCGCGTTACTGTTGTTGTTACTGCATGGGTGATCATGATGATGCTGTTTTATTTTTTTGTTTACAGTATGTATTTTAGCTCGTGATGGCGTGTATTTGCCTGTGAGCTGCGACAGAGAGAGTCTGTCTCGATTCGATTTTAAGTAGGAAGTAAAAGGAGTAGTGCGCCTCGCTCAGAAGATCTTTACCATGGTTTTAGGCTGAGAAGTAGAGGTATGAAGGCTAAATGAGGGGAACAGATACATGTGGTGAGGGGCACATGTAACATCGTGGTAAGCAAGGGAGAATGGATGAAGAGAGTGTATAGGGAAGGTAGTGGTCCGCTACAGCGCACACAAGAGACGAACAATAAGACAGAAAAATTTACCGGGCATTCCCGCGATTGAGTTCCTCCACCAGGCTCGCGATGGCACGGTTCTTTTCCTCGGACATTCGCTTGTACGTTTGCTGCCACGATTCCTCCTGATCGCGAAGCTCCTGTGAGAGACGCGCGATCAAGTCGTCCTTCTGCTGCAGAACCTGTCGCATGGCGGCCATCTCATCCTGATGCGCCTGCCGCAGAGCCGCATTGTGTAGTTGCGCGTCTGCCGCGCCCTCACCCGTCGGATTCGCGCATTCCGTGCAGCGCCCTTTGGATGTTGTCGCTTTGAGGGTGTTCAGCTCATCCGTGAGATCGATCACCATACGCTTTAGCTTCGCAACGTTTCGCGTCAAGATTGCATTGTTCTCCTTGAGGAGTACCACCTCCTCCTCTTCCGTGTGTGCAGCACCGGTGACGGACGGTCGTGACTGGTCCCACACTGCTGAAGAGAAATGCGGCGAAACGTCCACTGCGCTCAGCCGCGACACCGTTCCCTCCGCAGGGCCTTTCTCGGCAGAGAGCGGGCCAATAATGGGCACACCCCGCCGGGGACTCGACGGATTGCTGCCAAAGTGCATGTGTGCAACAGCGGGTCGAGATGTCTGGGAAATTATGGTAGGAGACGCAAGAAGCTGCGGACCACCGCCGGTGGAGGGGGCGGTGCTGACTGACCCGAGGGTAAGCTCACTGTACCGCGTCGGCAGTGCCCGCCGTAGCGGGGACACGGCGTCGGCCGTGTCCAGAATGCCAGCTGAGCCGGTTTTCCGCACGTCCAGCATGCCCCTCCCAACTCGCAGCTCGTCCTTCTGCATGGGGGATAACGAATTACGGGTGTCCTTTTATTTATATGTGCGTGTGTGCGTGTAGAGACGCTGATTCACTGTGTGGATTTGTACTTACTACTTCGTCACTCTAGATGGGTGCGGGGGAAGGTATATACCGGGAGTAAGAGCACTGGAGTCCCAGTTACTAAGTACCTGGTTGTCGTATTGTATGAAAAGAGGTTTTGCTTTGTTCTAGCGAGCGTGTAGCTAGGGTGCTTGGATGAGTGTTAACAGTCTTTTTTTTTGCGTGTGTGTGCAATATAGTCTTGGGGGGTGATCGTCTCGCCTTATCAAGAATGACGTATCGATACGGAGAGTCAATAAAGAGATATCGTCGTTGGTGTATTGTATCTTCGACAGCCACAAACAAGTCGCATCTATGGTGCTCATTTTCCTGATTACCTTCCTACATGTACGGAACAACAGCGGTTGGGTATCCACATCGTCAACGGGCGAGAGAAGCGGATCTTTAAACGCAGACTCTCTTTTTGATCCAACTCAAAAAGAATAGAATGTATCTCGCTTTGATCAATGATGCAGATCCGATGGACAATGCCTACCGCTAGCAATCACCCTCGACTCGAAATATGACAACGTACAACGGCTGAACTCACCAGCTGCTCGTCATTGCTGTTCGTGATTATTATTATTATTATTTTGCTTTCTTTGTTTCGGTGGATGAAGGACACTATGGCAAGACGTCACCATTGAGTTTATGCAGATGCTCGCAGAGTAAACGTCGTATGTCGCTGTCGGTTAGCAATAGCCGCTCGTGTCAAACACTTCCTAACTCACGCACGCTCATGGACGCATCCTGTCCACCTAAGACACCTTCGCTCCATACACTTGATAGAGATCTATGTATGGGTGAGAAGTCAGGTTGGAATAGTGAAAAAGGAGTATGAATATGAAAAAGAAGTAAAACGGTTGGGATCAAAATAGGTGTTGAATTTTGAGTTGTAGTATAAACCTGTAGTTGGGTATGATGATTATTATTATTTTTGAAGAAGGGGAACATTCGAAAGGAGAGAGGCACTGAATATTTATTCTGCTTCACCTTCACAGCTGGTAATGCAGAGCTTTCAGGCTGGTAGGATCTCATGCAACTCCCTCTCTCTCTCGTTCTCTCTTTACCACTCTATCCCTTCCAAGTTTTCGCGTGCTGCACGAGCATTGCACTTTTTGATGTGCAGAGAAATAAAATCAGCACTCTGTACCTTTACTGACGCTGCACCTCGGGCAAGAGAATCATTTAAGTTTTTTATTTTCTTGTTGTTGCTGTGGGGAATGGAAGACTAACAACCTTCGTGAGGACGACTCGCTCCGGGCGACGTGCACTGAGGATTACTCCCTGTGCGTGTGTTATAAAATAATCCTCTAGTGTTGCCGTTGAAAGGCCGTATTCGACCTGCATGGGAGACTGCCATGTCACTTACTCGAGCATGTTCTCGTTGGAGAACTTGAGACCGAAACGAGGCTCCAACCCAGCCTTGGCGCCGATGGACCCGGTCGTGTACGTCAGCGTCAACTTCCAAATGTCACCAATGTTGCGGATCGCGGTCATGGTGAAGGTGCCGTCGTTAACGTTCGTGTTGAGCATCACGCGAGCACCGCACGGGGACCGGCCCTGGATACCGGCGATGAAGCGCTTCCTCTCTGCCATCACGGCGACGTCCATGAGCGTGTGCACCGGCACGCGCAGGTGGAGCGAAAGGCCATCCACAAGGGAGTACTTGGCCATGATGTCACCGTCGCGGAAGTTGGGGCAGTTGTTGCGGACGGCGAGGAGGGTGAGGTCCTTCAGTCCACTGCGCTTCGGGTCGTAGCTGGCAGAGGCGCCGGCGTAGGTCTTCTCCCACAGCCGCGTCGTGGCAGTGAAGACGCTGCTGAGGCCGTCGGCGACGGCGCAGCGAGACGTCAGGTAGAAGGTGGGGTGCTGGTAGGAGTACTCAACATTCTTCTTTTGCAGGTCTACATTGCAGGCGTGCGTGCGACCATCGATGCTCTTCTCGAAGCTCACCGTGGGCAGAAAGTCCTTCCACGAGCGGGCCGCCGAGGAGCCGGCCACCTGCACCTTCAACCCAGACTTGGGGACAGAGTAAATGAAGTGCGCGCCAACATTACCGCTGCGCGCGAACGGGAAGAGCTGGAACTTGCCATCCTCCGGCTCTTCAATGGCGTCAATAGTCCAGCCCGTGTTCTTGCTGCCCTTCGTCAAGTAGTCCTCGACGGTGTTGAAGAGCTCCTGGAACTTTGGGGGCGCGCTCATCGTTACGGGTGTCGGTGTTCTTCTTTTGTGTGTATGTGGACGAGATACAATTTTGTAAATAGGTTCAAGCACACTGCAAAAAAAAAAACACGGTGAATATGCTAGCCGTATTACACGTCGTGTAACGCAAGTTTAACGGTAGGAGAGGAAGAGGTAGAGTGAAAATAATAATAAATCTCGAAACAGCGATGTACAGTGCTTCGAGAGAAGGCGTTCAAATAACAAGGAATCGGGCGGTAGATAAAAAGTGGTGATGATACGCTACAAATATATTCTGTGGGGTCAACTTGTCACCGGCAACAAGAATTTTAATTCTTTCTGGGTACAGGAAGTGAACAGATAATGAAACTTGATAGAGGATTACCTTTTTTTTTTTTACAGGACACACCATAGGGAAGTTCATTGTGAGATAATAGGGTGGTATAATTTAGCAAATGCCATTGTATCGACCCTGTCGACCATGGCTGAACAGTAGGTCGCTACGCCAGTCATAAACAAGGGAAGAAGCCGCTACGACATGAAACCGTAGAGGAGGTGTATTGTGGCATTGTTTCTTGGCATAGTCACTGAACGGTCAGACGCAAAGGCCGTGACACATGAAACCATGCTATGCCTTGTATCACACACTTTCTTATAATTAAGAATCACGGGCATGCCAGCTCCATACACAAATTTCTCCTTTGTTTTTTGTTTCTTTTTTCATTAAGACAGCCTCAAAACAGCACAGATATGGTAGGGGCATCATCGAGCTCCCATAGATGCTGGATATATTTTCCTTTCGAATAAATAGGGACAGAAGCGCGTATACGATAGATGGGGAGGAATCAACGATAGCAATAACATAAGGAAGGGGAAGAAAAACGTAAATGCACGAACACATTCGCGCGCTTCTCCTTTCTCCCCGTTCCCGCGGCCATAATAGGCAAACACGAACAGGAGGAAGAGTTATAGGGGTAAGGCAATGTCAGAAATGAAGAACAGGAACGAAGCAACCGTTGTCACCTTCTGACCCTCAAGAGAGGAGCTCCAAAAGTGCCTTCTCCAGAAACCTCTGTAGAACGGGAGGGGGGAGGGGGGTGAGGGAGGAGAACAAGTGAGAGGACGAGAAGGCTACGCAACGTAGCAAGCGGATGTTGAAACAGCAACGCGCGATAAGCAGGTCTATAGAACCGCTCAAGTGGATCGATGGGGTGGAGCTACCGGTGAACGGTAAGCTTTTTCCTCCCCACGCCGAGTGATACGGTCAGTGACACGTACAATTGCCTCCACAGGCCTTACTTGCTCAGCTTGCCATCCAGGAACGCGTCAAAATCGTCGTCGTCGTCAACAGCGACAGGGGCGGGGGCGACAGGGGGTTCCTCCGCCGCCGCCTCTGCGCCTTCCTCCTCCGGCTCGGCAGCAGCACCGTCATCCACAGGTACCTCGGCCTCTTCATCATGAGGAGCGGCCTCTTCACTCTCCTCGTCCGCCTTTTCAGCCTCCGCATCGCCGCCGTGCTCCTCTTCCTCCACAGCTGGCTCCGCAGGCTCCTCCTGCTCCTCCGCCTGCTGCTCCTCCTCCTCCTCCCGGGCGGGGGCGCTCTCCGTCTGCTCCTCCGCAGCCGCGGCGGACGGCGACGGGCCAGAGGCGCTGGCCTCCACCGGTGGCTCCTCGTGCTCCTCCTGCTGCTGCTCCGCGGGCTGGGGAACGGCCGGCGCTGCCACCGCCTGGGCCTCGCCAAAGATGTCATCCATCGCCGGGGGCTGAGGCGCAGCCGCGGCGGCCGCGGGGGCGGGGGCGCCAAAGATGTCGTCCATATCCGGGGGCGGCGCTGCAGCCGCTGTGGTGGCCGGCTTTGCCTCCTGGGCGACGGGGTGGACATCGGCCTTGGGCGGGGCCGCGCTCGGCGCTGCCGCCGACGGCACCGTCTCCTGCGCGGCTCCTCCAGTTGCGGGGCTCCGTTTCTTGTTGAGACTGGCGATGACGGAGCTTTGGCTGTCGCTGACAGTGCGCAGCACATCGCGGTCGACCTGCAGATTTGACGACAGCAAGATGGTGACGTAGTTGTGGTCCTTGGTCAGCTTTTCATTGAAGCCGCTGACGACGTCGTCGTGAATGATATCGCCCTCTGGCGTCGTGGATGCGTTCTCCAGGTACTCGGAAAAGGCCACACAGGTGTCAAGCATGCCGGACAGCATCGCCTCCGTCGGAAGCTTCACCACCACCGCGTCCACGTAGTTCCGCGTGTCACGAGGACGCTCGCGCGGCTGCTGCCCGTCGCCGCGCCGCGGCCCTGACTGCGGCCTTGCCCCCGCCGACGGGTTGCGCGGCGGTACCGTCACGCGGATGTGCGTGTTGGCGTCAGGGCGGATGCCCTCGAAGGCGTTCGGGCCGGAAGTGGCGCGGACGTCGTTGGCGAGGGTGGTGAGAATGTGGCACGCAGGATCGGGGTGTCCGGCGAACCATATGGAAAGGTTGAGCACCAGCGTCAGGGCAGCCTCCTTCGCCTGCATGCCGCGCGCGCTTGTCGGGGGGTCGGCGGCCATATTCACGAGGTCCCGCAAGAACCCCTTCTGCTTGCTGATCTCCACGTGGAACGGTGACGCGCAGTTCTTCACCATGGCGTCGACGAGCAGAATAAGCAGATGCCGAACGGCGGCGTTGTCGTCGTTGATGCGGCGGCGCAGCGCACGAACAACCTCGTCGACTGTGTCGGGTTTGCTATTGGCGCTGTCACAAAGGAACATGACATGCTCATAAATGGGGATGGACAGGTGCGGAGCAGTACATTCCTCGACAATCTCCATGTACGCAGTGGGGAGCATGCGACTCACCTTGTCCCGCACCTCCTCAAAAACACTCAGTTGAACCATGTTTGGCGGGTAAACAGAGCCTGCTTTATCGTAAGAGAGAGGGGAAGGGAGGGAACCTGATGAAAGGATTCAGCAAATTATCAAAGAAAATGCGTGTCCAGCCGCTCGTCTATTCCACAGTGAACTATGACGATGTATATACCTTCCTTTCTTGGCGAGCAGTATCAGACTAAAACAATGCACGAAGTACTCCCGTCAGGCGGATAGTAGATCGAGAACTAGACTTTGGTAAACGAGTCAGCATCGGCATGTAGAGGAAAGAAGCGTGGAATAGAAATAGAAACGCGCATCCTTCCCTTTCACCAGGGAAAACCTTGGCCAGACAGAATTAAAACTGGATCAGTTGGCCTCATCGTCTTTGAGGTGTTTCATGAATCATTGGTGTTACCATTTTCTCTTTTTATTATTTTTGGGAGTTTTATGTGTGTGTGTGTGTGTAATGTAGAGGTTCCCTGCAGGGAATGTCTGTTCTAGTACAAAAAAAGAGAAAAATGAGTCATGATGGAAACAGTGAAAGGAGACAATGTCAAATGGAAGCATCGCGAGAGGCATGTAGATGAAAGGGAAAAGGTGGGGGGCGTGCGGATGACCATCCGCGTAGAGAATGTGATGAGGATGTAAGCGGGGTATGTGATGAAAGGAAGAATGAACCGCAGTCACCCACGAGGGAAGATCGCGAAGGTGGTCATGACGCGGTTGACATGTCCCGTTGATCGCCGCGTGTTCGATGCGCCGCAATGTAATCAGTTTGGTGCAAAAAAGATAGGGGTTTTCAAGAGAGAAACAAAGAACACAGTACGTTGGTCACACTGTGAAAGAGTGTGGGCGGGGACTGGGTGGGGAAGTAAATAGAGATGTTGTATACCACGACATTCTAAAATAACACATTGGTAAACGATGCAGTCTACAGGGTGAACAAGAAAAAAAACGGAAAGAAAATGGCGGGAGAGAGAGAAGGGTGGTGAGGACACGAGCGACAACGGTGGACTGAAGGCGCAGGTGCACCTCGTTTCAGTCCTTTCTGTCGCGCAGATGCACACCTATAGCCCCTTTTCTCGAATCTTTAATAAAAGATAGATCACAGATAAAAGTAAAACAAAAGTGAATAGGTTAGATCAGTACAGCTCGCTTCTCCATGTTTTTCCTTTCCCACGCGATGACGTGTGCACGACACACGTGCGTGTGCCAACGACCACCTTACCCCGTGACACCAGCCATCTCCGAGAGAACCTCTCGACACAGTGGCACAATGATGTAGGCGGAATTGCCGTCAGGCGCGCGGTACTTTGGTGGTACAAAGTGTGGGGAATCAGTTAGGACCGTTCCCACCCAGAAAGACACGCGTACTAGCCGCAAGTGTGGAAGTAAAAGATCAAAGGGGGGGGGGCTGAATGACGGCTTTGCGTGTGTGTGTGTGTGTGTGTGTGCGTGCGTGGGGATGTGCGGCTTACATCAGGGTGCAGCCACACTGGGCCTTCTTCTGGTCAATCTCGCCCTGAAGGTGACGCATCTCCGACTCAGCGGCCGCAATCTCCTTCTCCAGTGCCTTGATCTCCTCCAGTAGCGCCTCCTTCTCCCGGATCGGCGCCTCCTCGGTGTAGACCTTGTCGTAGTCTGCCTGAATGGCACGCTTGTCAGCGGCGGTGTGGTCACTGGCACGCACAGCCTTCTCCTCCTCCTTCACCGCCTCCAGCTCCTTCTCTGCCTGCTTGTGGGCGGTGCAGTGGGACAGGACGAGCCTCTCCTGCTCATCCGGGGAGGCGATGTTGAAATCTTCCATGTCCTTCACCGCCTTCTCTTCGGCCTGGCACTCGTCCCAGCGCTTCTGGTAGATGGCGGTGTTCTCCTTCTGCTTGGCAATCTTTGCCTCGACGCCCTCGCAGCGCACCTTCGCGTCGTCGGCGTCACGCATCACCTGCTCGAACGCCTCCCCCTTCTCGCCCTTGGCGCTCTGCGTCGCCTGGATCTCCCGGCGCTTATCCTTCAGCTGCGCGTCCATGTCCTTGCGGAAGGAGCGGGTGCGATCCGCCTCCATGTTGCGGGCGATCGTGGCAAGCTTCAGCTCGCTCTGCACAACCTTGGTGTCGCGGTTGACCTGGTTGTAGTTGGCCTCCTGCTTCATCAACTCCACCTCGCGGCTGTTGAGCTCCTTCTGGACGACATCCATCGCCTTGCTCTGCTTGCGCACCTCCGTCTTCAGCGACTTGACCTCATCAGCCAGTCGGCGCATATCAACAAGCTCCTCATCCTGATTCAGCTGCGGGAACCCGATCAGCTTCTGCACACGAGTAGCAAACTGCAGCGTGTTCAGCGTCTCGCGCATATTCTCGTAGTACGGGCTCGCGCACGAGATGAACACCAGGTTGAACTCCTGCTGTAGGACACCAGGAAAGAGCTTCGTCAGCGCCGTCTCGCGCACCGGCACCTTCGCCAGGGGGTTCTCGCCGCTGTCGTGCTCCACGGCGACGTCGACGCAGCGCTGGAAGGCAGCCGGGACGTTGCGCAGCAGGATGAATGTCACCTGGATGCGCCGGGACTGACAGATGGACTGGCTATAGTTATCCGGGTCCTCGAACTCGAACGTCTCCGTGAAGCGAAAGGTCACCGTGTGCGTCGAGTTGCGCTTGCGGATGGTCCGCATGAGCTGCTTGATGATGTTGCGCAGGTCGACAGCACCCTTGATCTCGGCCTCTGTCGCACCGCTCAGGCGTGGCCCTTCGTTTCCGGGGACCAGCTTCATCTGCACGTCATCGTCGCCGCGCTTGTTGTTTGCCGCCCGCTTCACCGCGAGGACGTCGACGTACTGCTCCCCAGAAATATCAATGACCTCCATCTGGGTGGAGAGGGAACTGTTGTCGTGGTCGAGCTTGTCAAAGGCGTCGAAGATGTCCTCGGCGAAGCGAGGGAGGATGCCGCGGCTTGGGCCGTCGACGTCGTCACCGTACAGCGAATGCGTCCGCCCGCTGCCAGAGGCGCCGCCAATCAGAAAGGCCGTGTTGTAGCCCTCCACAATCTTAGGAATCATCGGCTTCACCGTCCGCTCGTAGAGGTCCTTTTGCGTCGCCGCCGAGCGACCCTTGTTCTCGGAGCTGTCCGATGCCTTAAAGGCCCAGAGCACGTCCATGCCTGTGAAGATGCCGTTCTTGCGGGGGGCAAAATCGTCCTGGGGGTCCAGCAAGGTCAGCGTCTGCTTTCCATCCCACGTCAGAATTTCACGGGGGTAGTTGGCCGCTGGGGGGATAGCGCGGACCTCCGCGTCCACGAACGGACGCACCACCACGTAGCTACTGGCCTGAGACTTGACAGCCGCCATCTGGAGTGGTGACAATGAAAGTATCAATGTATAGAGATGTGTGTTTGTGTGGTTGTGTGTATGTGTGTAAAAGATAAAGGTATACAGGTGTTGTTTTCTTCTCTTTACTCTACACACGCAAGTGTCTCGATCTGCACTTGTCGTAAGTTACTTCTACGGCTTGTTGTATAAACAGATACTTCGGTGTATGTATAAGGATGTGCTTCGTTAAATACTTCGGATGGTGTTTCACAAGAGAAAAAAAAGAACGAGAAAGGGAAGCAGAGACACAGAGAAATTAAGGGGCTGTAGCGAAAAGTTAGGAAACACATATAACCATCCACTCACATACACTCATATTTACATGCTCTGGAGAAGGATGTGTATGTTTCCAGAAAACGGTATTCGCATGGACAATAGGTCAGAACAGGTTTCTTAATTCTTTTCAAAATTTGCACTTTTTATGTTCAAACGACTTTTATGGTAGCTCCCTTTTTTACTGGCGGCAAAGAGGAGCAGGATCACCCTCTCGCCCTTCCCTTCTCCCCCGATGAAAGAAGTCCTCCAAGGAGGGGGGGGGGGTGATCGTATGTATCCCTCAACAACAAGGAGAGCTTTTAGTCTGTGGTCTAGTCGGCGCGCTACCATCCCTCCCCGCGGAGGCGCTTTCGGTTATTCTCAGCGGCCTCGCTGCGGCTTTGCTCGATTACGCGGCGCATGGGGGCAGCAAGCTCGCTGAGGCCCATCGCAGCGTACAGGTTCACAGCCAGCTCAATGTCCGGCAGGTCCCGCTCGAGAGGAAAAAGCCTGCGTGTGCTGTTGCGCGTCTCATCGTCAGCGGCGAGGCGGCGAGTCAACGCCGGCATTCCCATCTCCTCCGCTAGCGTCTTGAAGAAGAACTGGATCATGAGGCGCTGCGATTCGTTGTTGTCAAGGATGTCCATCACGCTGAGGATGCGGCTCCAGTACATGGACTCGGTGCGAAGCAGATGCGCAAAGATTTTTGCCGTGTACTCCACCTGCTTCAACGTCAACGTGTCGGCGTCCTTGTACCGGTCACGGAAAGACTCAACGAAAAAGGCCTGGAACCGGGCATTGCTCTTGCACAGCCGCTCCGCCGCCATGGGGTACATTTTGCGGTAGGACCGCTCTTCGCAGCAGCCCTCAATGACCATGAAGCAAATTGTTTGCTCAGTTTGCGGCTTCATCTGCCGCAGAATCTTGTGGACCGCCTCGTCCGCGCGCACGCTGCTACGCATTGCCAGGTAGACATCCTTCCGCAGCTGCCGCTCCTCCGCGTTAATGAGCGTCTTCGAGGCGTCCATTGCTACCTGTGACTGAGTAGTTGCGGCTGCTGCGGCACCAGTGCTGCTGCTGCCCCCACCCGTTGCATTTGACTTTCCATCGAACACCTTGCGCTCCATCCCGCCCTCTTCACCAGCAACGTTCTCGCCGGCGACGTCCCCCTCCTCCTCCTCCTCGTCCGCCTCCTCGGCAGCTGCTACCTCCTCAAGCATCTTGATCTCCCAGTTCTCGCCCAACAACGCCTTCCGCACCGTCTCGTAGTGCTCCTCATGGGCGGTGTACTCCTTGTCGTAGGAGTAACGGTCAAGGGCGTCCTCGGTGCTGTAGCGCTCTGTTAGGTCCACATCATGACAAGTCTGCTCATCAAGATCGAATAAGATAAGATGCTCCGGGATGTAGCTCTCCTCGTCGCGGACCTTCTCCCAGCGCTGCACCGACTTGAGGCAGCCTTCCAACCGGGCCTGGGCGCGAGCGGAAAGGCGATCCTCATCGTTGTCCATCGCGAGCAAGTCGCGGAATGGGGTGAGCACCTGCTCGTGGAACTCCGCGCGCGCGCGGTCAGACATGGCCTTGAACGTCTCCTCAAAGACATTTGCCGCCTGAGCCACGTCCTCGTCACCGCGCTTCTCCGACATGAGATGAGTGACTATAATCTGGTACACGACGCCAACGTCAACAACCTTGAAAATATACAAGTTCGCGAGGAAGCGGGCCGAGTTCTCGAGGAACCGCCAGTCCTTTCGGAGGTTGGCTCTACTCCACTGCATGACGAGCCGCTTTAGGAGCAGCAGCACAACGTCCGGCAGCTCCTTGTTGATGCGACTCACTAGCGACGCCAGCACCGCAGTTAGCTCTGGGTCCACCTGCTGCGTGCGGAGGATGCTGCGAGCGAGCAGCCCGCGGCCCCGGACAATGTTCTCGCGGAACAGCAACGTCGCGGAGTCCTCCACGTTGTCGGCGCTGACCTTGTTCACAATACCAGTGATGGTGCGGCTCAGCGCCTGCCAGGCCTCCTGCTGGAAGGCCGGCGAAGCCTCCCCTTGATTGATGATGTCATCGTCGTCGTCGCGCTTGCGGTGCGGAGGCACATATCGCGACGCCATGATTTTTTCCTAATAATAAATAAAAGAGGCGGTGAGACAGGGTGGTGTAGACCTGGAAAAAGAAGAGGGGATGTGTGAGCAACTGGGAAATGACGAGGAATAGCAACTCTAAACGCAGGAAACGGTAAAGATGTAATAGCTCACAGATATCACGTTATCCAGCGGATGAATTATTATTACCCACGTGCACAGGAGATGTCTCTCTCTTCAGGCTTGGCAAAATGAATGCTGTCAGGTCAAGAGCCGTTCTGCGTTCGTCTATATGTAAAGGTGACTGCAAGTAATCTGCCTAGAAGGGTATCGCAACAAAAAAAATGTTAGCAGAAGGGGGGTCGGTAAAAAAGGGCGGATGTCACACATTGGCATGGTTAACAGAAGACCCTCCTAGTAGTTGATGTACCGTGGCACGCCGATTCACACCAACAAATACGCGTGGTTTTAGCGCGCTCAAAGATTGGGTAGCAAAGGGGTGTATAGCCCTACAATATGCAGAACTCACAGCCACCGTAAAATCTGGCATATAAGAAGATGTAAAGGCAAGTGATTTTTCAGTGGCATTTTCTTTTCGGTATATTCATACACATGCAGCTTCTTTCAATACAAGAACAAAGCAAAGGAGTCGCAAAACAGGAAGGCAGACTTGCAAAATGGTCCGACGGCGAAGAGCCGAGAGCGCAGAAGTGCCACCTTTGACGTGGAGCAGTATGAGCCCGCGCACCAGTGGATCTACAGTTCCTCCTCAGAGTGCGTGGGGGGGGGGGGGGGGGGGGGCTTCAGGTCCGTCCTTAGAGGGAGAGAGAGAGTTCCGGTATCGTTTCAGGATGGATCACTGGGTTATGCCCTGCGCGCGCTAGCTCCGTCATCCCCGACAAATGTACAGAAGTCCTTGTAGCTGGATTGCAGGTCAAAGGTAAGCTGACGCACCTCCTCTGCGTTCAGCGTGTCGGCAGCGTTCTTGTCACTCATGTACTCGCGCCACTTTTCCAGCTTCTTGTAAAAGTCCCTGCCCTCAACCTTCAGCTTACCCAAGCCGAGGAGAAGCTCCTGCAAAAGGGGGTAGAGCTGGTCAATGGCCACCTGCTGCAAACCCAGTGCATCAAGCAACGTGATAAAGTACTCGGTACACGCCACGGAATGGCGGGTAAAGAAGCGGCCAGTGTCTTCAGACGCGTCGGTGATGGGGCCTTCCTTCAGAGTAGCGCGAGCACCAGCGCACCGGGAGCAGTACGTGTCCAGGAAGTCGTCAATGTTCGTGAAGTAGGGATTGCGCCCATTCTCCAGTTGAGCGACAAGGTTCTTGTAGCGGGTGTACAGCCGCTTCACCGTGGACAGGTACTGCT
>AUXJ01001109.1:0-10490 GCA_000482205.1 Herpetomonas muscarum
CTCTCTAAACTTCTTTTTTTTTTAATACCTCAGCCTGGTGTGGAAACAATTAAGAAAATATATAACGCAACAAAGTACAGCAACGAAGCCATCACAGGTTCGAGAATCTAAGGGAAAGAAGAAGAAAAACACCTCCCCCGCCAGTAGTGTTCACAGAGGGGAGACGGGATATAATCAGTTTTTCTTTTGCTTTTACTCGTACGCATAAAAAAGTGTTCGGATCGTATCTTGCCATACTGTTTTTTTTTGCTTTTTTTGCTTTTTACACCCTCGTTGCGTGACGAAGGCAACAAACAGAAAAGAAAAAGCGAGAAAAACGGAGGGGAATCGAAGAAAGAAACAGAAGCGCTCAATATTCAACTACGTTCGCTTTGACCCAGCCCCGCAGAATCGGTGAAAGATACTAAGTGGGAGAGAGGAAGCAAAGAGCACATAAGACCTCCGTTTATATATATATATATATAATATATATGCGCTCCCTACATCATAGCACACTTGTCGTCGTCATCCTTCCCCCGCACCCGCATCTCCCCGGCGGTTCCCACCATCGCCCGGGGAAGCTGCTGGTACGGGGAGATGACCACGAGTGCCCGCTTGGTGGTGGCCAGTGGCGTATTTCGCACGTACGTGGCGAGCGGGATGGCGGGGTACATGGCTGGGTTGGCCGCCGCCTCCGCGGGGATGGGGAGGGCGAGCATGTGCACGTGCCACGGCCGCTCCAGCTTGGCGCGGAGGCGGGGGTGGGCCCGCACGGCCTCTCCCACGGCCTGGTCCAGCATCTTCCCCACGACGAAGCTCTTTGGGACGTGCATGAAGAAGGGTGCAACAGGGGAGACGAGCAGCGGCGGCTCCGTACTACCCGGCGGCACGGCGGCCCCCTCCACAGGCACAGCGAAGCAGACCAGCGGCACCACCATGTCATCCGGTAGCTCCGTCGGCTTCCCGACCGCCGACCGCGCCGTGTTGGCGGGGCGTGCCAGGAGCTCCGCAAACGACACTGGGCCGGTGGCAGCGGCGGCGGCGGGGGGCGGCGACGCTGGCTTCCCTGCCGGCGCGCCCCGTTCCTGCGCGGTGATGGCGGCCCCCTTGCAGTTGTGCGACGCGGGTCCTCTGTGCTCAATGCAGAAGCGCCGCCCGCACCGATCGCACACCACTTGCTTGTCCTTGAAGTGCACGCTGCTGCAGCCCGCCACCGCGCACCACGGCTGGCGGCTCTCCTTCGCGCCCCCACCGAGGCGGCGACCCGCCCCAGCGCTGCTGCGCTCCGGCCACGGGGACGCCGCCTCCGCCGCCGCGCTGCCCGCCGTCTGCGGCACGTCGCGGCACCCGCGGTCCATGTGCCGCGAGACGGCCTCGTCAGGGCTCTGGCTCGGGAACTCCTTTGGCACGAAGCGGTCGCACAGGGGGCACGTCAGGGCGATGGCGTCCTTCATGGCGGTGCACTCGTGGGCGCGGCCGCTGATGTGCTCGCCACAGAAGAGCATCCCGCAGTTGGTACAGCGCGTGGAGAGGGGGTCGATGTTTGTACAGCCGCTCAGCTGGCACACCTCCTGAAAGTCGTCATTGATTCCCACCTGCATTATTGCCCGCACACTATTCCTTTTTTTGCTATTAGAGAGTTGTATATTATGTATGAATTGGTGGGAGGATGGAGGTCGCCGTGTTGCTCCTGTTGTTGCGTGCTGATACGCGTGTACGTGTACGTGTATGTGTATGTGTGTGGGAGGAAGGGGGTGCAAATAAAGGAAAACAAAAAGAAGATTGCCAGAGAACGAGAAATAAAGTGTAGATATATTTGCAGGATGCCAGAGGTGTGCACGAAGTGGTGGGCAGAAGGAAAGGTACGGATTGTCGATGGACGACGAAGCTTACAAGTACCACAAAAAGAGCCTAATAATAATAATAATAATAGAGATGTGGTTTGAAATATGTAGTATGTTTTTTGGTCAGAAAATACGAGACAGACGTACGTAGAGGGCGTCTGTTGAATCACCTGTTGAATGGTCTTGAAAAGGAAAAATGCTTTAGCCTGCTGTGAGCCATAAACGTGAAGACAAGGGCATGAAGATGGGGATTGGCCGTCCGGGAGAGAGGGAGGAGGGGAGAGCGTTTTGTTTTACTTTCAAGTGGTGACTACTTTTATTGTTATTTGGTTCTGGGGTGAGGCAAGGACAGAGTAGAGCATCCCCCTTCAGCCTATGCAGCGACAGCTGATAGCGTCGCTTCGCCGCACCACTCTTTCCACGGAAGGCACCTTCGGAGCTAGAGCCACTCTTTCACCAACTCATTCATCAATGGCTGCGACAACACCTTCTCCTGGATATGCTACAATCTGTCGTTTGTTTTATATTCTGTATTTTTTTTGTTGTTGTTATAGATTAAACGTTCCTTTGCTTTCTCCTTTTTTTTTAGTGCCAGTTTTAACGACACGGGGCAGTGGATGTGTAGGTGTGGTGGACGTCACACAGCCTCATTTGTTGGCGGTGGAGACAGCTACACAGTCCCCAGTTCTTTGCAACGGGGGGGGGGGAGGAGAGGAAGGGGAGGACACAAGTGAAGAGGTCCCCCAGCCCGATGTTACTCCTCCGGCTCCGCGGTAGCACAGGCCGGGGCCTGGGGGACGGACTTGTCGCCGCTCTCGAGGATGTCCAAGTAGGCCATGAGCCCGTACGCCCGCAGAGACGCGTCGATGGCCAGCTCGAGCTTGTTCCCGCTGAGCGTGGCGCTGACGTACCACGGCTCCTCCGCCGAGCCGCTGCCATACCGGCCATCGCCGCGCTGAATCGCAACCAAGACGCCACCCACCTCCAACTCAGTCGCGAGCAGCTCGGCGACCTTCCCGTCCATCTCGGCGCCCGTGACGCCGCCCTCCGTCGCCGCCGTCAGCAGCGTCCTCAGCGGGCCATCCTTTACCAGGGGGAAGGGGTTGCTGGCCTCCGAGGCGCCGTTCAGGGCGTAGACGGCCGGGTCGCACAACACCCGCCGCCAGTGCTCCCGCGTCGACACAAAGCCGGCACGAAGCAGCTCCTCCAGGAGCGCGCGGTCCGTCGCGGCGGTGAAGAGCAGCTTCCGCCTACGGCACCGCGGTGCCATGTACGAGGCGGACTCGACCACGGCACGCCAGCGGCACGGCGCGCTGGCGAGGTACTTGCCGTCATACGCCTCGAAGGCGCGGACTCCGACGGAGACAAGCTCAACTCCAGGGCCCTTGTACGGGCGGGTGCCCAGCACCATGGACGTCAGCGCCGGCGTCGCGAGGACGATGCGGCGGGAGGGGCCGCCGTTGGGGTTCAGGTGGTACAGTGGAACGAGGCCCTTGTTGCTCGACTCGCAGCACGAATCGGGGTAGTAGGAGAAGCTCTTCTTGTCCAGGTGGTCGAACCCGTAGAAGGCGGCGATGCCGACCCAAGCAGGGTCGTTCGACTCGATCGGTGCCCACAGCTTGCCCTTCGTCCACTGGTTCAGCTTGTTGCGGATCACCGTCGGCGGCGTCCAGTCCACCTGCTTCACCTTCCGAAAGGCAGCGACGAAGAAGCCACCGGTATCGTCGCGGTGCGGCAGCACACGGAGGACCTTCTTGCCGTCAAAGCTGGCTGGCACAACCGGCTGCTGCAGCCCCTCCACATTGGGGGAGGTGATGCCTCCTGCCGAGTGCAGGTCCGCCCCCTTCTCGGCGAGGATCGCGTTGACATCCAGCAGCTCCACGGCGTCGCCGAACAGCTCGAGGGCAGCGCAGACGACCTCCTCGTCCTCCTTGGGATTGATGCTGCACGTGCTGTACACGAGGATGCCGTCGTCCGCGAGCAGGTCCAGCCCTCTGCGCAGCATCGCCCGCTGCACCGGCACCAGCGACTTCACATACCCTGGCGACCACGTCGCCGCGACAGAGGGCTCCTTCCGGAGGGTGCCATCGCCGCTGCAGGGGACGTCACAGATGATGCGGTCGAACCGCTGCTCCAGCGGCGCGTTCGTCTCGTCGTCCTTGTACTGGGTGAGCGCGCCGCCCTCGGTGACAAAAAGCCGCGGCCACTGTGTAGCATCGCAGCGCGTGCTCATTACGTTCGGCGCGTGGAAACGCTTGAGGCGCGCCGGGAGCGTCTGCGTCGCCTTCACACGGTCCTTCTCATTCGCGATGAGGACGCCCTTCTTCACCGCGTCAGCATCCCACCCGCCCTTCAGCATCTCGTCCAGCGCCTGCAGCGTTTTGCTCCCCGGCGCCGCGCACATGTCAAGCACCGTGTGGTGTGGCTCAAGGCAGAGCGCAATCACGGGGATGGCCGAGACAGTCTCCTGGAAGGAGACTGCGCTGGCGGCGTGGAGGGTGCGGCAGGTCAGCTGCACCGACGGATTCGTGTGGTAGGCAGCGTTGCTGCATGAGAAGAGCTGCGCGGATGGGGGGAGCGCCTTGACGGGGCGGACAATGCCCGCGACGTCCTTGGTCGCTAAGATGTGCGTGGCGACCGCCTCGTACGCCCTCTCGCTCCGGTGGACCCGCAGGGACATGGGCAGCGCCGTGCCCGCCACCGCCATGAAGGACCGCCACTCCTCCTCAGCCACCGCGTCAGTGGCCTCCTTACCCCCCTCGGACGCCCCGTCAGTCTCGGACAGGCGCGCGGCGGGAGAGGAGACGTCCGTGCCGTGGACAATGGCACGGAACCGCCGGCCCTTGTAGTACTGCAGCATAGGCGTGTTCTCGTCAAGTGGGGCCATCGTCGCCCCGGCGTTTCGGCGCCGCTCGTGTACACCCACCGGGCCGCTGGCCTGGCTCATAGCGAAGCACAGCTCAGCGATCTGAATTCGCTCCACCGTCGACTGACTCCGCGGCACGCGGCGCGCCACGCGGAGGATGTCGAAGGCGCCATCGGGACAGCCCTCCTCGCCAATCGCCCCGAGCAACTTCTGCAGGCCCTCCCCCGCAATGACGGAGTCACTCTCGTCGTCGCCCGGAACTGGGGCGGACGAGCCGTAGTTCTCCTCGAGGAACCGGCGCATGTCCGCGCCATCGGGGACCAGCTTCACCAAGGCGCTCAGAGTTTGCGGCAGCTGCTCCCTGTCGCGCTGACGACGAGCCTCACGGCGCTTCATCACGCTAGAACAGTAAACGGGTGGCTAGTATAAAAAGAAGAACAGAAGTGACAGGAATGAAAAGGAAGTGTACACCTCGTATATATATACGTGTGAGGGGGGTGCAAGAATACCGCACTCAATCAAGCAGAGTTACGGAGTTTCACACACACACACACACACACACAAGAACCCACGAGCGTGTCGACGGGGAGTAAAAAACTTCCTTAGTTCTATTTCTTTTTTTTGCTGCGGTGACGAAAAGCAAGAGGGGAGGATATATATTGAAAAGGAACAAAATAGTGAAGTGCCCGTGTGCTTTAGCGTGCTGTCGGTAGAAACGCTCATTCACACACACCGGAAGATTGGCTACGATGTTTTCTTCAACAAGCACAACATGAGAAGAGACCTTGACGACGAATCATAGCATCAACTTATAATGATGATATGATGAAGCTAAAGGTGAGTTTTACTTACGCTGTCCCACTCACGTCGTCGTGAAGATATTACTGGATCTATGATTCTCCTTTTTAAATCATTCTTGGGTGTGTTGAACGTGCGTGTAGAAGAGCAAGAGTATAAATTGTACCCCATGAGGCGGAGAGGAAGAGGAGGGGGGCGGGTGGTGGGTATACGGACGAAAACGTCAAACCTCCCAGAACTGCTTCCCCTCTTTGTTACGAAGCTCGCGGTTGGCTCCGTGGTGCAGGAGGAAGCGCCCAACCTCCTCGTTATTTTCCATCGACGCGTAGAATAGGGCGGAATCGCCCCGGAAGTCCTGCAAGTCCATCCACCGGCGGTGCGACGCCTTCGCCGCGCCCCCGTTGGCCCTCTCGCTGCAGCGCACCAGCTCCTCGACCAGCTCCGTGTCGCCGCGGCTGACGGCGCGGTGCAGCACCGACTGCCCACGAGCGTTCTGGTGGTTGATATCAGCTCCCTTCTCGAGGAGGAGCCTCGCGAGCGGCCTGTAGCCGCGACTCACAACGTGGATAAGCGCAGTGTTGCCCAGCGCATCGGCGTGGTTCAGCACCGCTGCGGCGGCGGTGGTGCTCGCATCCACGGACGGCACAGCCCCCTCGGCCTGGGGAGGGCCGGCCTCCGTTTGATTGTCTGCGGGGGGCGCAGCGTCTCCCTCCCCTGCCCCCTCCGCCTTTGTGGGTGCAGCCGGCGCCAGTTCACCCTTCATGGTTCCATACGCCGCGATGCTCCTCTCCAGTAGGTCGGATACAAATGCCTCTGGGGCACCCACGGAGCAGGCGGTCTGGAACGGCGTCACCTGGTCCGAATCCTGGGTGAGCACCGGTGAGTCGTACGGGGGCAACATCAGCTTCGTTGCCAGTGTAAAGTTCTTCATCGCGACGGCCCAGTGGAAAGCCGTGCGCCCGTCGGCATCGCGGTAGCCCCAAATGCCCGCCGAGGACTGCGCCGCCGCATCCTCCTCCGCAATCACGTCGCCGCCCGCCATCTGCTTGAGGCGCAGCTGGATCGGCTCCACCTCGCTCCCGCGGCACAGCTCCGAAAGATGCTGGTCGCCCATCGCTCGTCAACGTGAAGGATCAACTACAACTACCTTTTTTTATTTGAAATAGTAATATGCCAGCCGCAGTCTTGCGGGTGGTCACCTCGTCAGTGTTCACAGAGTGAAAAAGAGAGGCTGGAATAAGAAGCACTTTGCACCTCAGTTGTATTTTGAGCGGCTAGAAAGGGGTAGGTGAGAGAATAAACGTGGGAAAAGGGGGGTGAGGTAGTAAGAAAGGTCATGCAGAGCTTCACTGATAGTCAGAGATTGTTTCAACGCACACGCATGCGGAATATCACAATACTCGCTTGGCATGGCAAATATGGGGGCTGTCAGTCAGGGATGGGCAATCAAGGACATGAACTACCATTGGACGGTCAATATAAACAGCACAGGTAGGTGATCCAACAGAAATGACACTGACACCGCTTGTCCTGATGTAGGCAGTTGGTATGATTGAGGGAATCATGGAAATGCATCGGCCTGGAAAGAAAGGAAGGGTGGTGGGTGAAAATCGGAAGGGACGGAGGGAATGCCAGGAAAAGGCCAGGTATGTAGGCCAGTAACACCCGGGAGCACCCGAAGCACCTGATGAGAATTCGGTGGTGCTACGGACACAATGGAAGTCAGTGTTGTGTATAGGGTGAGGCGAGGCTGGTGTAGGTAAAAGATACAGATGGGCGGAGTGGGTGTAAGCGATCAAAGGGGAGAGGAACAAAAGAAAAGTGCGTTGCTCCGTAGCACGTACACTGATATGATAACACATGTGCATATGTATATATATATAGTTCGTCGCGCTACCTGTCTGGTCGAAAAGAGGAAGGATCAATATACATTATTGGACACAAAGAAAAATACAGAAAACAGAGGGTACTGGGAGAGACAACATGACAGTGCACAGAGGAACAGAGAACGAACTGATAAATAAAAAAACGCTCACCCATCTACGAAAGCAACAAAAAATGGCAATATATGGTGATATTTATTCCAAAGACAGTGGCTGAAAAGAAATTCAAAGGGGGGAAGGGATGAGGAGGGATGAGATCAGGGCCACCACACAACCAAGAGAGGGTGCGTGAGCAAAGCCTGAACCTCCTTATTGCTGTTTTTTCTTGTTTTTTCACCTCCACTATTACTCAGCTACTAATCTTAGCGTAGTGCGGAAGTATCCACGACCGTGACGCCACTTATTGTTGTTGGTTTTCCGCCGAGTCATCGTGCTGAGCCCAGTACGCCTTGTTCGCCTCGGTGAGGGTGACGGTGAAACGCAGGTCAGGCAGGAGCTCGGAGAGCTGCTCAAAGAACGGGATGACAATGTAGTTCATGAACGAAATCTGGCCCTTCGCCAGAGCTGGCTGCATGCGGTCCATGAAAGGGCTGCAGGCCATGCCAAGCGTACGCTCGCGGTCGCCCTGTTGGTAAAACTCGTCCGACACCTTCCCACCCCAGCGAAGGTACAGGTCCGTCGGGCGCCCACAGTTGGAGATGTCGGCCATCTTGAGAGCCATGGATAGAGCCAACAGCTGATCCTCCCGCTTCAGGAACGTCGCACGCTCCTGCAGCTTGCCCTTCATCCTCGCCACGTACTTGCCATGCAGACCCATGTCCGTCGCCAAGACCATCTCTACCATCGTCTCTCGGACGCTTTTCCGCTGCTCCTCCGTCAAGTTACCCAGGATGTTGAAGGCGGGGTTCTTCATTAGCTCGAAGATGCTGCTGACATGCAGGTTCTCCAGCACACTCCGATCATTGTACAGTGTGGCGAGATGGCTACCCGTCTTGATGTGGAAGTTGTTGTTGATACCAGGGTGGTCAAAGTCGTGAATGGAGGCCGACAGCAACGCTGCAAACACATCCGTGTCAGTCAACTCGCAGCGCTTCGCCAAGCCACCCTTTGACAAGATGAAGTGCGTAATCTGGACAACGTCAGCCGCGTGCATCGAGTTGTGGTAAGGATTGCCGTGGTAGCCAGCCTCCACCACACTGATCCAGTTCAGCATGATCTGCTCATCAATGTTGAATTTCTGCAAGAAGTTGTATTTACACAACAACGCGTACACGGTTACGAACAGGGAACCGCCGTGAGGCTGGAAGGGCAGAGAAGCGTAATCGTCGCCTGCCATGGCGGTCTGGACGTCAAAGACGTTGTAGTCCCACTCATCGATGCGGTCCAGCGCGCGCCATACAGCCTCGTGCTGTCGAGAGGCAAAGCTCTGCGTCAGTTTCGCTAGCTCCGTCGGAGAAAAGGGGTGCACGACGCTGTGGGCCGGCGAGTTGATACGGCACTCCCCAGGCTTCAGGAAGCGACTCTTGATGAGTCGCATCAGGTGGAGGTCAAAGTCCTTGCAGGTGCGGTCAATGAGTGGATTCAGCACCCGGTGCGCGTTGCCCGTGTCAGACTGAGCCTGCTTTACGTGAACAGCCTCCCACGGGTCGTCTGTCCTCTCGCTCTGGATGGGCTTGATCTCCCTGCGCAGCTCAGTCAGCCGCTTGTTACTCGCCTCCTCCTGAGTACGGTTCCTAGAAAGGTTCTCCTTCAGGGCCAGCGCCTCCTTCTCGAGGCTCTCCTTGTGTGCCACGACAGCGGCCTCGTCGGCGGTGAGCCTCGTCAACTTCTGCTGGTACTCCTTCGGATGCGCGATGGTGAGCTGCAAACGCGTCATGCGAGTCAGAATGTACTTTTGCATGTCCTCCGGAGTTTGCATGACGGTGAAGACGATGGGCTTGCCACCACCTGCGCGCATGCAGCTTACAACGGCCTCGCTGGGCCTCCCATCGCCCCCATCGGCAGCGTAGTCTAGGGCTGCTGCAGAAGACGTACCGCGGTGGCCTGCAGCAGACCCGCCCACGCCCCCACCGGTGAGCAGCTGCACATGCACGCGTCCGGAATTAAAGCTAGCCGTGAGGGTCTCGAAGAATCGGGCCCAACTCATGGCGTCGCCGACCCTCATCCGGATAGAGTGGAGAGTGGCCTCGTCGTAGACCTGCTTGTAGGAAAGGCCTGTAGACGATGAGTGAATAAATATGCCAAGCTCCTCTGCTGAGTCCGCCATGCCACACAGAACGGTGGTTTTCTGATCCCCCACCGTGAACACGCTGGGACACTTCTGAAGTTCGGACAGCATGATGGCGACGGTGGTCAGGTGGAGAGATGGTAGGGGCTTCAGATAGAGAAAGAGAAAATAGAAAAGGCAGAAAAGCAGAACTGGTCTCCGCACAGGAGCGGGAGAAGGAGGAGAAAATGGGGAGAAGGGGAAATTCGCGCGAGGCTGGTGAAGCCTCCAAGCTGCTACTGCTTTTTCAGAGGATCGAGAAACAAAAGTTGTTTCACGGGCGCTAGTGCAGGTTGAAACATAATGCAATGTGGACACGTGGTGGAAGGGATTGAATAGTAGTGACAAAGGAACCGAACTGCATACGAGGAGGTACGAGTGTCAACATGGTATACATTCATGACAACCATACACATCAGCTGCACCTCACAACTACATGATTTGTTTGCTTGCTTAGTAGCCTGCAGCACGGAGGATTTAGGCAGCATTTAGCTAGCCTTTCCGTAAAGTCACGCGAGAACAAGAGAGCTGCAGATCACCACCGCAGCCACGCCGGCCACTCACTTTGGTGCTGTTGCTTCTTTTCTTTCCACAAGTTATTCATGAACTTTCACCCCATCGCTGCTGTTATTGTTGTTCTTTGTTCATATATGATGGCTTCGATTTGTTTTAGACACAGTTTAGCTGCGAAACAGTTATGCCCACGGCAATAGAAACATTGGCAACACAGCTGGTCAGAAAACTGACTTTAAAACAAAAGTATCGTCTGTTCTTTTTTCTTTGATGAGCAAAACAGGGAGGAAACGGATCAAACCAGCCATTCATACGGCGTTTTCATAGTGGCATATATTTAG
>AUXJ01001117.1:0-17836 GCA_000482205.1 Herpetomonas muscarum
GTGCTTGTTGGTACGCGGGAGTAGGCATCGGGGTGTAGGCCAGGTTGGGCGGGGACGATGTGAGACCGAGGACGTCCGTGTAGTACTGAGTGTACAGCATCGTCTGGAGGGTGGTGAAGCCGGAGAGAATGTACATGTTACCACTGTTGGGGTCCAGGCCGCCGAGGTAGAAGTTGTCGGTGGGATTGGCAGTCGGGGGGAGGGCAGAGGCGTTGAGGCGGATCTCGACGTCGAAGGAGCTCTTGGAGAAGCTGTTCACGTGGATAATGCCCCAGTTCGGGGGGTCGTCGTAGGTGGTGTCGCGAATAAGGGTCTCCAAGTCGGATGGGTTGGCATAAACTCCACCAAACACCAAGTCGAAGAACACGCTCTTGCTCCTCATGTATGAGACAATGGAGTTCGTCTCGGCCGTGTCAGGGGTGAAGTACAGGAGACCACCGCTGCGGAGGGCAGCGAGCTGACCAGAAGTGGTGACACCCGAGCTGTCCTTCATATTCAGCCAATGCAGGACGATCATGTCATCGAGGCTTGGGACACCTATCGTGAAACCGGCGTCCCCTCCGATGGCAGAGGCAACCTTGGTGACGACAGCATCGTAGCAGAGACCGGCAGGGATACCACGACCCTCAGGGCACACGTAGGTCTTGTTTTCGATCAGGTGCTCGTCACAAATGGACAAGTCACCGATCGCTGTGTAGTTTGAGCGGTAGCACATGTTATCGTGGACCTCGGACATGGCAGTGTTGAAAAGGGCGGGGCCCTCCACCGAGAAGTACGTGGTCGCGTCACCCTTTTTGGTGCCAAAGATGATCCACAGGAGGACTGTGCCGAGCACGAAGATGATGGGGATCAAGAACTCGCACAGCGTCGAGCACCACTCACGCTTCATGAGAGTGAGCACGCGCTTAATGGTGTGGCCCAGCTGCATGCAGCAACCGCCACGTCCCGACGTGATGGTGTCGCTGGCCGCGTCCCCGCTGTCCTGATTCTCCTTCGCCTCCAGCGACTGCGCACGGGCCAGAACGTTGTACCCGTCCATGTCATCATTGGGGCTGAGGTCCTTGGGCGGCTGGTCAGCCTTGTGCGGGGACGAAAACTCCCCCGTAGTGACAGAAGGCGCCTCGTTGTTCAGCGCCTTAGTCAACTCCGGGGACCTCTCATCATCCTTTGAACTGTTCATGTGAGCCGATTCCACGCGCTGCTGGAAGACCGGCTGAGCCGTCGCGGGGGGCGAGAGCGGCTGGCAGTAGGGATCGTCATCCGTGACGCTCAGAGCCGCGCAGTCACCAGGCGGTGCGTAGCGCGTCTGCGTGGGGGGGTGCATCAGGCCTTCGCCCGTCTCTCCCTCTGGAGGAAAGGGGGGGAGGGTGTACGGTCCCCTGGCATCGCTGGCGGGGCTGTGCAGGCTTTGCTGCTGCTGCTGCTCCATCCACTTGCGAGCCTTGCGGCTGCTGTGGCTTCCGCGCATGCTGTCGCACTGATCCGAGACGCGGGACATGTGATTCTCCCGCGGGCTCGTCTGCGAGTTGTCGACACGGTTCAGTGGCAGATACACGTTGCCCTCACGGTCAAACAGGGAGCCGCTTTGGGAACGGATAAGAGGATTCAGAGAGGAAGCACGTTTGTCACCGTTCAGTGAACTCATCGGCGAAAGTGACCTTTCGTGGCAGAAAAAAAAAGGAGAGACTTGCTGTTACTCCTTTTTTTTGTCTGTGTTAGCTCCTGTTGGAGGGAACAAGGTGACGACGGGCACGAGAAATCGAAGAAAGAAAGTGAATAGTAGAGAAAAAGGATAATAGAACGGTGGGGACAGGATGCGTCTGCGCGTTTACAGGTGATCTAGCTGCCGTTCGGGAATAGATTGCGCTGGTATGCTGGAAAGGATCGCGCAGTGGACCCGTTTAAGAGTCTTTAGTTCCAAAGAAATGTGAGGGAAAGAAAAAAAGAAGGGAAAAGGGGGAGAGGGCAATAGGGAAAGAAAAGAGAACTTTCAAAGTAAGGAAACCGAGAAAAAAAGAGAAATACGAAAGCAACGTTTATGGAAGTTAATGAGTAGCTGTGGAGCTAGCGGTTTGGCGACGAACTGCAACTGCTGTGGGTTCAAAGTCTAAAGTAAGGAAAAGGGGAGATTGCGGGTGCAAACGGAAACCTGAACAACACAGTTAGCAGAAGTTGTCGGATGCCGATTGTCCGTGGAAAAAATGCAATATAGTAAGAAGAAAAGAGAGAGGGGGGGTAGGAAAGAAGAAAAAGCTAAATGAGATCGACGGAAAAGCAAAGGGAAAAGAAGAGAGTAAAAAAAATCGCACTATCGTATGGCCACTACAACTCAGTCCAGTATATATATATATATATATTTATATTTATAGATTTTTTAGTGGAGTTAGCGAGAGAGGGCAATTACGAGCGAATATTTAGTTTACCTATTTCAAAATACAGTTATTGTTCCAACGACGTCGCACAAAAGGGGTGTAGGAGGGGAGTAGTGTATATGAGTGGACATGAACATAATAAACGGAAAGGATGTAGAAGCAACACATGTAGTCAGATTGACTGCAGAACATTGACGCTTGCGATCAATGTAGAGTGCTCACATGCACATACTTCGTATTCATGATCCTTCACATTGTGCTGTTGTTGTTGTTGTTTTTCATAAAGTTACTGATATAACGGTTGGTTGTGAGATTGCTTTTGTACAACGCCACACTCCTCCCCGTGCTCAAGTGTGGTAATTCCCTTGCGTCGCAGCCCCTGTAAGTCTGCTCTTTTTTGCTGGTGCACATTAGGACCTGCAAGGAGGGGAGGTAACGCTGCGAATCAGCATCCGCACCCGATAGCACGCCCTACCATGGCGGGTGAGAAAAACAACGCAGCGCACCTATCTTTACACTGTCCACGAGACCGAGGAGAAAGACGAAACTGCTCACTTGTAACGGTGCATCACGAGCACCGCTTTAGGGACTGTCAGCTCCGTGTAATGTAAACCCATATCCCGGATCATCCTCTCCCTTTTCTCACGGCTCTCATCGGCGCTAAGACCCTCCTCGGCGTGCGGGAAAAGACTCTGCACCGCAACACCAGGGGAAGGTGCAGCACCGATACCGTCACCTCCGTCACCGCCGCCGGTGTCCCTACCGTGTGGTGCGGAGGCAGATGCGGATGGTTGACCACCAGCCGCAGTAGTGAAGGATAATATGGCGCGATTCGTCAGGGCCATCGGACCGCTCAGGACGTGTTTTGGATCCCAGACACCCCGGAAGAGCATCTCCTTGCCCTCCTGACCTTTATTGATAATCAGCTGGGGGTGGCTGCTCAGCAGCGTCCCTGGCACAAAGTGTGCGAGTTGATCAGGGCAAAATGCGTCTTCGCCCTCAGCCTCTGCGGTTGTGGCAGCGTCGCCCTCCGCGCGAGGGCGTTTCCGCTTTTCTTCGCATAGGTGCACATTTTTGAAGAAATCAAAGCACGGAAACCGCATCAGTACGTGCGACACCTCCTCCTCCTCGACAATCTCCTCTATGATCGAACTTTCAGAAGTGGAGCATGCCGTCTTTTTGGATCCCTTCGCGGTGTCTGCCTTGGGTTCATCACGCCCGCGCTTGCTGACTTCGCGCTCCTGCATCCCGCTACTGAGCTCTATTGCAAGTTTACACACTGTTGGTGGTGCCTTTTTTATATATGGTATTCCGTGGAGGGGTATTCTATATAGCTTGACGGCGCTCACTCTATTCCATGTAATGCAACTCGTTCGTTCTTCCCGTATGCGGCCTGTGCAGCGAAGCGCAGGGGAGTTCGACAACCAGAAGGAACGGCTCTAAAGAAGAGAAATATAAAGAGAACCTTTGTTTTTCAATGCGAATGTGATGGACGTCCATCAGAGCATCGTCAACCTTCGACATGTCTTGGCAAACACAAATCACTGCCATTCATTTCGTAGGGATCACCTACCACGACAAAGATTCGTGGATGTAGTCTTCGGCCTCTTCAGATGCCATATCGCGACGGATCGGGAAGAAGGGTTATGTTTCTCTCCGTTTTGGATGGGTTGCCCTAGCGCAAGACAGAACAGCTTGCAACTAGAAACCACAAGAATAAATAAAAAAATATATATCAGGCAAACTAAATATGATGCGACTAGTCCCACATGTATGACTGTAGACAGGAATTAGTGATATCGGCATTTATGCCCATGCAATATAGAACTGTGGTGGTCGTCCCCGCGACTATCCAGTTAGAGGTCAAAAGCCGTCTTGCAGTTGTGATGCAGAGTTTCGACGAACGCCTCTCTGGTGACGGTATCTACCGTCTCCGGCTGCTCAGCGTGTAGGCATCCAAGGTAGGCCTCGATCACCTGCACCAGGTGGCAGGGCTCGTTACGGCGCTCCACACACTTCCCTGGCACAAACGGCTTGCTGCGCTTTACAGTGTCAAAGTGCGTCTTGACGTGGCGGTAGCAAAAGTCCTTCTTGCGGATGTCGCACCACGGCGCGTCAGTCTCCAACATGAGTCGTTCCCGCGGGATCGTGATCGCCTGCATCGCCATCTCCCGCGTGCGGAAGGCGCTACCGTTGAGGCTCAGATACAATCCCATCGACAGCAGGGCGTCCTGCTCCTCCTGCGAGCCGTTGAAGCTGTGAACGACACCGTGGAGCTGAGGCGGGGCACCTTCAGATAGGGGCTGCGACGTCCCAGGAGCCGATCCATTAGCCCCAGCCCGGTGGAAAAGTGACGGGTTCTCCATGACCGTTGTCGCCAGAGCATGGCAAAAGTGCATCCCGCAATCGCGTGAGTGGTAGAGGAACGGAAGGCCCAGCGGTGCGAACGCGCGCAGCTGCTCCGCAAAGTACTTTTCCTGCACCTCTCGTGGACAGTAGAGGAGCTCCGCATAGTCGATGCCAATCTCACCCACTGCCACCACAACGTCGCGGTTCTCTTCCACCAGCCGCACCAGATGCGCTAGCCGTGCAGCCGCGTTCGACGCCTCTTCCTCAGGGGAGACGGGCTCCTTTGCGGTGTTTGTCGGCTCCACGACACTGCTGTCGTCTGCGACGAAGGCGGCGATGGTCTCGGCGTCCGGCATGGGGCGGGCGAACTCGCAGCTGTGGGCCGGGTGCACGCCAACGGTGCACACCAGGCGACGGTTGGGATACCGCCTGCAAAGTGAGATGGCCTTCTCGCACTGCAGAAGGTTCGTGCCGGTGATGATCATCTGCCGAACGCCGTGCTGCTCGGCACGGTTCATCATGAGCTCAAAGTCATCTTCGTGGATGCGCTTTCCGGACCAATCAACGCCGCGGAAGACGCAGTCAGTTAAGTTGACGGCAACGTCAACCAGGTGGGGTGCTGCAGCCTTGGTAGCGGATGTGCGCATTACTAGGATGTCCCAAATAGGCTAGCGTGATTCTTTTGTTTGTGAAAAACTTTTGTTTCGTGATACCTTTGTCTTTTCTTCTTTGAGATCTTGGCGTAGGTGCATTGTTCAAGGCATCAGAGAGGTAGAAAGAAACTGTTCAGTTAGATTTCGACACAGAGCCGCACACTGCAGACAGGCAGTTAGGGCTATAAAAAGGAGCTCGCCAACCCCAACGAAACACGCAATGGTGCTAAGCGCAGCACCGCGTAGGCAAAATTGCGTGGGTGGCCAGCAACAGAAAAACACACGTTTACATATCGTCATGGTGTCTTTTCCATCAGGCTGCTGCCCATCTTCTACGCAGAAATCAAGACATGGTACATGTTTTCGTTGTCAGTCGCGTGTTACGCGGTGTACGCATCTTCATGACATTCAACAGTCATGCCGTGAAGCACTAACGCACCCACAGGAATAGGGATGCACTCAGAGAGTGTCGGTGATCCGCGTGGCGGATGTCGCCATGTCCACTCTACTACCCTCTGCTGCCACAACGGCGGGCGAGGTGTGGAATGACAAAGACGCTTGAGGGTCGCCATTTGAGTTGTTGACGAAGCTCGAGGAGAACGCTGCGCGTTTCTCTGAGCGCAGCTGGCCGAAATTGCGCTGCACAGGCGCCGCCCACTTTTCTCATGACGTGGAAGTGTTGAATTAGCTCAGCATAGAACCTCTCAAGGAGCGTCCCGTGCTCTGAGGGCTCCATTTTCTGGACTTGGGGTGTGCCAGGAAGGGCAGCGGTCACCGGTTTAGTGCGCACCTACATCTGTGACAAAGGAGGCGTGGGTGACTCTGGCGAGACTTTTCTAAGCTGCTCAAAGTGAGGCGGGGCGTTGCACTTGAACTAGCGGAGGATGTGAGGGAGGGGGAGGGGAGGGTGAGCACCTACCCTACCACTAAACGGATATACCAATATAGAATGGTAGAGAGCAGAGCTTTCATACATCGATTGAAAGGCTGTGAAGCATAAATACTCGTAGGCTGGGCACGCAGCACAGAAGGGACACAGAACATACGGCTCTCCTGTTTACTGTCGGTGGAGACCGCGTTTCCTCGTTGATATAATATATATATATATACATTGTTTCAGCAAGACATATTCAAATGTATATGTAAACCTCGGGTGAGCAAAGAAAAAAAAGGGAGAGGCAAGCCCAAAGAAAATGGACGGGGTGTGAGGTTATCACCTGGCGCGTAGAATTTCGCCGTCACAATGCTTGATGTGATTGCCCCTACTACGATTACTCGTGTGCATCACTTGAGGATGTCGGCCAGGTTAGCCACCTCAACCTTTTGGGCGTTCGGTTTCGGCAGGCCGCGGGGGCCACGCAGCCTGTTCGTCGCGGAGGAGGCGATGTCGGCCTCCCGACGAGCGCGCCTAGCTGCCCGCTTTGCCTCCTTCTCCTCTGCGGCCTTGCGCACCTGCTCCTCGGCGCGCTTCTTCTTCACGCTCTTGCCGAAGAACCCTGTCGCGCGCTCCAGGTCCGCGATGCTGCGGTCGATGGAGCCGAAGAAGCTCGGCGGTTGGGTCCAGCCCGTCGTGGGAATATCCGTGTGCTTGTTCCGCTGCTGATAGGCAATGCGCTCCTCCCACATGGCCATGATGCGATCCCGCACCTCCCGGTCCACTTCCCGCGCGCGCGCCTCAAGGCAGAATCGAATGACAAAGGTGGGGCAATCCCCAAAGTCATCCAGCAGCTTCTCTTGCAAGATGTACCCAAAGTCGACGGGTCTCTGAAGAGCGAGCAGGTCCTTCAAAAGCGTCATCGCCTGTTGCGCCAGGGCGAGTAGCTGACTCTGGCCCTCTGCGTTATGCTGCGACCACATGTTCATGGAGAGGTTCGTGTCGCGGGTGATGCAGTCAATGAACGCATTCCAGTCCTCCACGTTGTGCTTCTTTGGGCTGCGAATCACGTCACCCAGGAACTCGAGCAGCGTGGAGATGTACTTTTGCACGTAGCGGATCAGCATCTGCCGGGTAATCTTCCGCAGGCGCTGCTCCTGCAGCATCACCGCAAATTCCTCATCAATATACTCGTGGATGGTGCTGACGATGAGCAGGACCGGGTTCTCCTCGTCATCGTACCAAGGGCCACTGCGGAACACCGTCGCCCACTGATCACCAACGACGCGCTCAACCTGCGCAGTGACCTCATCCAAGTAATACAAGACGTTGTCCGGTAATGCGTCCTGCACCCGCTGAAACGGCGAATCCAAGGCGTCCGTCTTCGCCGCGCCGCTCTCACCGTCGACGTCGTCATCAAACTCCGTCTCCCAACACGACGCAAACTTCAACTCGATGGTGTCCAAGTTACTCTCCACTGTGGTGCAATCATTGACGAACGCGTACAGTAGCATCATGCGGCGCTGCTGCCAATCCTCGCTTGGCGCCGGGTTGGCCAATGCAGCGTTTTCGTCGTCCCAAAAGTCAAAGTCGCTCCGATGGCGGCACTCCTCGAGGAAGGCGTAGATGGAATCGGCGCAGGCCTTCCCGACCTGCCGCATCACGTCCATGTCCAAGGCCGCAGTCAGCCCACCTAGTGTCTGCTGGAGAACCGTGAACATGTCCATGGGGCCCGTCGTTACGGGGTACCCTGAGGGTAGGATCGTTGGGCCCTTCGGGTCATTGCAGACGGTAATGGCACAAGCACGGCACAGGCGCGTCAGGTGAGCGGTGAGGCCGCCAACAGCGGCCGTCATGAACGCCGCCGACATCGCGTCAATCGAGGACAGATCAACGTACTGGTCGTAGCGGCAGCCTGAGACCATCTCCTTGTACCACTGAACGAACTGCGAGGCCTCCATCAGGCCGTTGGCCTCGACCTCCGCGTTGGGGTCCACGTAGCCCTCCATCACGTGCATTACCTCGTTGTGGATCGACTCAACGACGATGCCAAAGAATGAGAACTTGGTCGACAGCGGGATGAGTGTCATTTGCAGCGCCTCGAGGAGCGGCTCAACCTTTTTCATCTGCTCGAGGTAGGTTGAAATCTGCCCGAACGGGTCGACAACGTCGACCATGATCTCTTCCTCCCAGAGACGCCCGACGTTCTTCGCGAGGGCATCGCGGATTAGCTCCACCCGAATCGGTGGCTCCTGCTCCACGCCGTCGCTTCCAAAATTGAGTACCGGCTCCTTGATCTCCTGTCCGCAAACAACGATACACTCCTTGAGGGCGGTGAACTCGGGAAACCGATCCTCCTCACCGGTACCCGGATCGCCGCCGCTGATGTCATAATCGTCATCAAGAGCCTTGTTGATGGCGACGGTCATGGTGTCAGTGGTGAGCACCGAGTAGATTTCGTTCACAAACATGGAGAGAACAGCGTCGAGTTTGGAGAAGTACGGCTCAAAGATGGCCTGATAATTCCGATATTGCGCGCCCGCCTTTGTGATGACTGTTTTCCGGATCTGCTGCAGCCGCTGCAGGCGCTTATACATGGAGGCAAACTGCCTGTCCTGCACGAGCAAAAAGAGCTCCCCGTACCGCACCTCTTTCAGTGCGAGTGACCACTTGACGACGGAGCTGACGTTGTCACGCAGGAAGTGCAGCTGACGCAGCTGCCGATAGCTCATTGTCTCTGCGCCTAGTCCCTGGATGAGTTCCCCCTGGGTCATGAAGATGTTGCGCAGGTCCTCTACCTGTTTGCGGCTCTGCTCCACAATCTGAAGCGCGCGCTGGGCCTCGACAATCTGCGACGAGCTGATGGACGTCATGGAGCGACGCAGCTCCCTGGCCTCTGTCGCGCAGCTGCGCAGGAGACGCGGCACGGACACCTCGAGGTCCTCAGGGTGGACAAGCTCGTTGTTGATTGTTGTCAATACCTCCTGCTGTAATGAAGCGCGCTCCTCCTCAGTAAGAAAGGGCAGGATCTCCTCAGCTGTGTAAAAGTGGCTGGAGCGGTCCTTGGAAGAGGACACCCCATCCAAGGTCGAGGCAGCGCGGAGAGCGGCTGTCGTCTTGCTCTGGCCTTTGGCGATCGATTTGGACATTCTAGTTAGAAGGAAGTAAAAAAAAAGAAAAGAGGAGGATAGGAAGGCTGCTTTACCTTCACTCGGGGAAAAATGGCCCTCTTCAACACTACTGTGTCAGATCGATCAAGACAGATAGAAAAGTAGAAACAAATTTCCTCAGCTTAGCGTCTGGATTTACAGAATAATAATAAACATGGTTGACACCTCACGCCAAGGATCCAAGAGGATGGTGTTCCCCTCCGTGCCCTCTTCCATTGTTATTCGGGGAAGTATGAGCATCAGCGCGGTCAACACGTGGAAAAGCTGCATGACCCAAATGCACAGGGACGTCGCAGTTCATCCATGCAGCTACGTAGACATCCACCTTTATACTCGGTAGTAACTTCAGGGATGCATAGCAGCTTCGTCACTCTCATATGTGCCTTCCTTTCCCTTTCTTCCTCTTCTGTTTTGATGAATGAGTGTGAACAACAACCAATGATCATAGTAGAATATAGAATAGATCTCGTTTAAGGGAGGGTGGGGGGTTAAGGAAGCAAACCACACACCCAGCAGACCCGCCACGCAACCATGACGCCAACGACCACATCGCATCTTACCGCTTCAGTGCCTCCTTACGCTTCGTGTAGGCATCGAGCAGGGCGTCAACGCGGTCGTCAATGGACTGATCCGCCTGGTGGTTTTGCCGTGCCGCGATGGCCTCAGGAAGCGTGGGCATCAGCTCGTACTTGACATTCGTCAGCCGCTCCATCTCACGCTTGTAGTCTGGCACGATGCTGTTGGTTTCCTCATCCAAGCGCTGAGCCTCGCCAATCTCCTTATCCACCTGCTTCACGACGTTCGCGAGGAGGTACTGGCAGTGGACGGCCTTGCACGCCTGTCCGCCAAAGTAGCCGCCAGCCAGCGAAATCCAGCCACTGTAGGAGCGGAAGAAGGGGACGCGGTTGCCGAGAGTGAGGCATGCGGCCATCGTGACGCACATGTTGGCCCCAAAGTACCCATAGGTCCAGTACGAGTTGTTGGCGACATCACCGTACTTATCGAGTTCCCTCTGGAGCCTAGCGCGGCTATCCTCGATGAACACGCCAGCCTTCACTAGCGCCTGCTGGTACTGCTCCGCGGGCGTCAGGGGCTTGCCGGGCTTGCCGGCAGCGGCATTCGGGCCACCAAGGGGAAGACCCAGAGAAAATCCCGCGGGCGTCGACGTCTTCGACTGCGAGAACATGCTGCCTCTGTCGTTATACACACACGCTGAATTGGACTCCTGCCGGTGAGGAGGTATGGAAAAAATACACACTAAAAGAGGATTAGTGTGAGCTGCCTGACAGCTTTCTGAATTATTCGGTTAGTATCTGAGCTTTATGGTGATGCTGTGCTTGAACGTCGATATCGTTTTCCACAATAGTATGGCAAACCTGAAGTTGTGCGGGGGAGTGTATTGTCGGAGTCCGCAAAGGGGAGAATGGGAGAGATTAATTTTTCTTACATGTAATAGTGAACAGCACATGGGTGCCATAGGTCAGCGAAAGGTATTCGTAACTGCTGGTGGAAGCCAGCCGCTTGTGGAATTGGCTCACGCAGCCCGTTGTACAGCCGCTACCTGTTTATACTGCGAAGAGTGGAAGGGATACACATACCAAGCGGTGCTCCCACTCCATGGGGTATTTACTGTGTCGTTGTGTTCTTCAAACGGACGCACATGCGAGGGCTTTACCCGCATATGTCAATAGAAGGGTGCGCGTTCAGTAGGAATATCCGCGTCACTCTGCATGGAAGTGTGTGTGTTTTATTTTTCTGTATGTGTGATCGGCATTATGTAAGGGTGGGTTTTAGTTTCTTTTTTAATCTGTAGTCCAAAGGGGCCCGGTACCGCCCTTTATTCTCTGTGAGTAATATGACCAACCAACGTGAGCAACAGCAACCAAGGCAGCGGTCAGGAGCAGTGGGTATTCTGGCCAGGGCGGGAGCTGCGTTACTTTTCCAACTCCGTCTTCCGGGACTGTGAGGTCCACGGCAGCGGAGCGGAGGCCGCCGTAGTGCGGCCGGCAAGCTTCACTCGCACAGGGGTATAAGGCACCTGCGGGTGATCTGGGGTATAGAAGCCGAGGCCGCGCAGGTCGCTATTCAGCGCGCCACGACTGAAGCCCGGCGCCACATTGCGCGCTGTGACATGGTACTTGTCGAACATGGCCTTGTCGCGACGGTAGAAGAAGCGGTCCCGGGCGGGGTTGATGTCGTGGAGGCGGCTGGAGTGATCCCGCACCCGCCCTTGGAGGCGCACGTGGTGGGTCACCGACCGCAGCTCCTTACTGCGCAGCGACTGCAGCAGCGGTGCATCGGTGCGGTACAGATCCATCGTCGCCGTCAACGGGCTGTGCTCGCCCTTGAGATGCCTCTGCGGGTCGCGAGCCCGGGTGCGGGAGCTCATCAGTGTGTTAACCCTCACGAGCGGCAGCTCGCGCGCAAAGAAGGCGGCCATGGTCCAAAACATCAAGTCCTCGTCGCAGTACGCGCCAGCGTCGTGCACCGCCAACTCCTCCGTCATGGGGACGAGGATAGCCCTGCCCATCTCCAGCTCGTAGGCGAGAATGGTGAGCATCCGTGTCGCCGTCTCCCGCTCCTTGCCCGTGCGGCTGTAGAGCGAGCGCGCCGTCAACTCCCGAAGGCAACTCGACGTCACCAGCAGCGCATCCTTCCCGCTCTGCAACCTGCGCACCGCTGTGATGAGTACCTCCGCTGAGACGTCGACGAGCGATGAGTGAAGAATGAACACACTGTCCATTTGGTTCACGTAGGACAGGTCAGACACCAGCGTACGGATGGGGTGAACGCGCTTGCCCTTGTACGTTACCACGTACGAGGAAGGATCCACCGCCGACGTGTCGTCATCCGCCCCGGACGCGCTTCGCTGGCCGCGCGCGTGGAGCTGCTGCTGAAGGTTTGAAAGCTTCGGTGACCGACGCACGCGCGCCTGACGACTACCCGCCTCGAGCTCCAGTCGCTCCGCCACAGTCCCCATCTCCGGGACAGCACGCAGCGCTAGCCCATCGAGCCCAAGTTCCTCCGCTACGCGAATGGCGGTCGCCTTGTCCCTCATGGAGAGTAGGAGCTCGTACCCGCTCTCCAGCAATGCCGCTAGCAGTTCCTCATCGCCAGCCTCCTTCGCGGCGCGGAAGCTGTCTTGGAACAGCGCTATGGCACTGCGGTGAACCTCATCACGCCTGTCCCGGCTCACCGCTGCGAAAAAGTTTGGCCCGCGCGGGAGATCCCTAACGCCTGCGCCGAGCGCGACGGCGCCTCGGACCTCCTCACTAATGCTCCCCTGCAGTCCCGAGACCGACGGCGACGCAACCGCCGCGCGGTGCGCACCCAAAAGCGCCGCAAGAATAGCATCCTCCTTGATGTTGAAGAGGCTCATCACCAGATAAAGTCGCTCAAGAAGCTGCACGTCCTGCTCCGTGTTGACCGCAGACCAGCGGGAAAGGAGGGCGCCGATAACGGCGTTGGCGACCTCGCCATTTGGAAGGCCCCCAGGCATCACTCCGCCGAACCCTGCAAGGATGTCGACAAGCTGCTCATCGGTACAGCTGTCCAAGAACGGGGACGACGATTCGAGAACCAGGCTCTCCATGTAATCGTACAGCTCCTCCCCGGTGCGGCGATGGGCGATGGTCTGGTTGACACCACGGGCATGGGAATAGTCGGCGCGGTTCGACGGTGTGTTTGGGTTCGGTGAGTACCACAGATTTGGCTCAAACACCTTGATCTGTGCGAGGAAGTGCAGAAGCTGCACAAACAGGGCGGGACTGCGTGCCAGCCGCTCCGGCTGCTCCCGTACCAGCGACTCGGTGGCGGCATCGACGAAGTGAATGTACGCCTTCATCAGCTCATCCGCGGCGTAGTATGGCCGGCCAAACTTTACCACCTTTGCAGCCAAGAATTGCAAGCCGTTGCCGTCTGCAGTGAACAGCGCACCGAGGTCGTACAGCACACGCTCAATCTCCTCGTCGGTCCGGTGCTGCATGCTATTCGCCAGGTCCAGCACCGTTGCCGTACGCGCCTCGCGAGCAGGGCGCTGCGCGAACTGCTCAAGCAGGTCATTGACGCTGCGGGTGCACTTAACACGGTCAACTATCGGGAAATACTCCCCCTCCACGGAGTAGCCTGTCCCCACGTCGCCCTCCAGTACCTCCGTATCGAATGACCGCGCCGGGTCCTCCACGTCGGAACGCCCCTGCGGCGACGCCTCCACTGCGGTGGTGCCCGTCTCGCCGCTACCTGCCAGCATCGACTCATCCAGGAAGGCAGCGTTGGCCACGTCATAGTCCCCCTCTTCGGCGAAGGGGCGCGCCTGCGATCGACCTGCTGACCCTCCCGCCGCCCGCATGCGCTGCTCTGCGACTGCAATGTCGGGGATATCGGACAGGCGCACCGGCCCAAAGCCCATGGCCTCGTCGTACTTTGGGAGCGGGAAAGGAGTGAAGTGCGGGGACACCTTCTTTGGCCGCATGCTCTCAGGCAGGTCCATGAACTTCACCCCACCGGGGGCGGGTCCCGTGGACGAAGACGACGGCTCCGCGCTATTAGTCGCAGGTTGCTTCTGACTTTCCTTGTCAAACCGCATTGCGCAGATCGGGGAGGCGCGGAAGGGTCCTGCGCGGGGCCGACGGGCGCACAAGGCACCGCTACGCTTTCCACAAAACATGGAAAAGACCAAAACTTCAATCGTGGAAGTATACTTGCGAGATATCGAGAAGATGTATAGAAAAAGAGAAGAAGGAATTTTATTTGGAGACATCGAGGCTCAGGTGCATTTAACCATTTAAAACCCATCTACTACACAACGCGCTGGCGTTCAGAAAAAACTATCCACATACGACCTGCTCTCAAGCAGTTCCTCCATGTAGGTGCCAGCGCATTCGTTTGCGGTGTTGGTTGCCCATTTACTGGATGTTGTTTTTTTTGTTGACGTTGCTTTGGATGGCGCGGATGAGCTAGTATATAGATATGCTCGAGTTCTAACACCGTACACTGTCAACCACTTGTGGTGGTGAGCGCCGATATAAAAGTGTAAAGAAAGGAAACACGTGGGGTGCAGCAGCAACTCTGGAATATCCTAACACGGGTGGCAGCGTAGCCACATACGTGCATCAGGTAACTACCAGCGGTGAGGATAGCGACACCATAACGGCCTTCATTCCTCCCTCCCACAGACAGGCACAGATGTACAGATGTATATAAATAAATGGAAAAATGTGTCGCTAGCTCGAAGCCTCTGGTGTATGAAAGAATGTCGTCATCATCACGGTCTGGCTGTTGAGACGTGTGGGTGAAAACGGCTCGGGTAAGGAAAGTAAAGAAAGGACTTGCGAAACAAAAGTTCCTGGTCCAGCAGGGGGTACACAAGGTTGCAAGCACTTCCAATGATAATCCCCTTTGGTCTATCACCAGGTCGGTCGGTGGCACACACTTCTGCACACGCGCGCACACATGCAGGCGCGACAGCGTACAGTCCTCAACCCACACGGTAGTACAGGAACATCAGGAGGCACAGGGCGCAAAAGACGGCGAATCGGTTCGCCAGCAGACCGCTGAAGAGCGACTGTGACCCCTTGCTGCTCTGCGCATCGGAGCGGGCGGATATGTTGAAATCGAGGCGTCCCCCACCACCGCCGTGACGCCCCCGCCCACGGGGACTGCCCCCGCGCCCGCCCTCCGTCTCCAGGAATGCGCCAAACTCCTCTTTGCCGTCGCCGCCGGGACCGTGCACTTGGCCCTCAAAGCCCTCCTGGGCATTCGCCGAGTGGGTCCCGTCGCCTGTGCCGCCGCTAGGATCGTCCTCTTCATCGTCCTCGTCACGGAAGGGGCGGTGCATGTACTCCTGGCTCAGCGGATATGCCATCGAGCGGAACTGCTTCTGCACCTCTGTGAGCAGCGGCTCCAGCAACGAGTCTGCGTTTTGGCCAATCACCACGTAGGCGCGCTGTCTGGACTGCAGACGGGCGCGCAACGCGTAGTGGGAGACGTGCAGCCACTCCAGCTCCGCCAGCGCCAACTTCTGCAGCCGCCGCTCGTACGCGACGTGCTGGTCAATAAGGAACTCAATGTCCTCCTTCGGTCCGGGGTACCCGAGGCGGCGGTGCAGGGCGGTGACGCTGTCGTCCTTGGCGGTGCGCAGCTCCTGCACTTTGGCGGTGACAGCCTCCACCTCAATGGGCGGTGCGCGGCGGTACGGCTCCGCCAGCGCGTCGGCGTACTCCTTGCTCGCCACGTACTGCTCCGTAAGGCTGGCGCTGACCGACACGAGCTGGTCGTTGACGACCGTCGCGGCGTCGATGAGCTGCTGCACCGTCCGCCGGGACTGCTGCAGTGTGTAGACACCGAGGAGGAGCAAAAAGATGAGAACGAATGCGGCTGTCATGACGGGCTTCGCCAAGGCGCGCGCCGCGCCCATCGCCATGTCAACAACCTCCCCAGACGACCCGGTCAGCGTGGAGAGGGCGCCGTTGACCAGTGCCAGCGGCCCCCCCTCGCTCGCCTCATCTTCAGGGACGATAAGCGTGCCATCGCTGGTGCTGCCGTTCTCCGCCTCAACTACAGCCCCCGCCTCCTTGCCGGCTGAGCTGGTGTCGCGCGTCAGTGCGTCGCTCGCGACAGAGTCCTTCGTGCGCACGTAGAGGCGCTTTGTGGGGGCACCGGAGGCCCTCTTACGGCGGTTCGTTGCGAGGGAGAGAGAACCGTAGCCACCGCCGCTCTGCGCGCCGAGGCCGGCGAAGGTTGCGGGGCTGCTGCCGCCTTCCCCGCCGCGCGCCAACGACGTGCTATTCCCAAGGTACGCGCTAGGGCTGTCCGTTTTGGCCACAACGCTGAGAGGTGCATTAGACAAATTGTACGTGATGGCAGGGTCCGTTTTCGGGCTCGTCACCGGTGCGGTGAGCTCCGCCGTCGGCGAGCGTGACACGTGCGTGGGCTCGGGTTGCGGGGAACGACTCCCCGTCCTCGACAGATGCACCGTGGATGTCATGGCGGCCAGTCAACGTGTTCCCCAAAGTGGTACAATACGCGGCAGTAAAGCTTCCCTCAGGCTCAATATCCCTCTCGTTATGTCCTGAGCTGATTTGTAGCAAAGCAAATGCAGAATATATAAAATTGCTAAACAATGGTAACGTTCGTCTTTAATATATTTATATTTTTTTTTGAAAATGCGGGCAGCAATATGAAAGCAAATGTGATCACTGTTCACAGGGGGGTACTCCACATCAACCGTGCTGATATGTGGTGAAATAATATGTATTTCTTTTTTAACCCGAGACTAGTTGTGCTGAGAAGAAGATGTAGTACCGAAGGGAGTGTATTGCGGTTAGGAAGTGTTGAAAAAGAGAGAGGAGACGCCAACAATAAGCGTGTAGAGAAATGGGATCTAGACTGTCATTCATTGGAACCAATATGGAGCTGTTTCCTCAGTTACTTGTCGCGTATTTTTTCTCTGGTTTCTTTTTTTTCTGCTCACAACAGGAGGGTTTTTCACTTGGCAACTTCTGTTTTTTTTCTCTTCCTTAACGAGTGTCTGTTTTGGATGTGTATTAATCGAATCTGTGGAATGGGGAGGGGGGAGACAAAAGTATGGGAAAGTCCCTGCGTCCGCGCTGGTGGACAGGTACTGTTTCCGTGGCAAAAGAAGGGTGGGACCTGCGCCCTCTTCACTGTGTGGCTACTCCCCGTCATCATCGCTGAGGATGCGGTCGGCGCGACGCTTTGCTCGGCGAGCCGAGTCGACGATGGGCTTATACCCAATGTCAACCACCTCGCCGCGCTCATTGCGAATATACGTGAACTTGGCCGCCTGCGTCGCAATCTCCTCATCCGAGTACTTGAAGAACATCATGTACGCCAGGTAGCCAATGAACGAGAACCACCCTACAAGCCACAGTCCCTTGAGGCTGTTCCACCGCCAGCCGTACTGCCAGCGTGCGGGCAGCCGCGGCCGCAGCTGCTGGAACACATACCCACCCGCACTCTTCGGCAGGTCAGGCATGCCAGGCCGCACGGAGGTGCTCTTCGTCTTCTGGCCCCGCCTCTTCCTACGCTCAACTGTCGGGCGGGGGCCGGCACCCGCCGCCATCGCAACGTACGATCGCCGTAGCATGGGAATCTAATATTGCTCCTACTGCGGTGCGTGACAGGGGTATCTCTGCTCTGATGCTTGCTTGACGGGTTCCTAGTTTCCCCGGCGGAAAAAAAACTGATACTGCAGCACTTCTTAGTGTCCCGACTAACTAGAAGGTAACAGGGCAAGCTCGGATCTCCTTTTACGCGCTACCGCGCATGTGTATCGCAGAATGGTGACGTCAAGTCATTGACATGGATAGGGATTGTGAAGAGGAAACAATTGTCAGACTACATAAGGAATATTTACACTCCCTCTCCGTCCCCGCCCCCCCCCCCCCCACACACACA